>JAYJML010000647.1:0-19000 GCA_035610835.1 Ophiura sarsii | reverse complement strand
AGTGTTGCTTTGAATGGTGTTGTTTTGAATAACAACTAAACCTGAACATTTGTTTGTACGAATGGCCGGACCTAGATTATTAACAAGATTTATTGAGATTTGAATGCCGCAATTTGGTTATTGAGCATGCTGAGAAAAATGAAAGCGGATCATTGAAAATCATTTCTTCAGTATGACATCTATCACAACCGCCTGAACAATTGGAAAGCGAACATGTATGTGCTGGTGACTTGTTTGATCTCTTGTACCAGTATAGCGCGTTGTGATAGATAATGTAATTGATACAACGGCGTGCTACATGATGTTACAAATAAATCCTACGACATAATTGCACATAATTCTTTCGTCTTTGTTTCGTGTATTTCTTTAATTGTCAGTCGTGTCCGTACAATTGGTAATATCCAACGTGAGAATTGTCTAAACTTAATTAAACTTGATATGACACCTTGTTTGTACAAATTGAATATGTACTTTTTTCTAGGGAAATTCACAAACTTTGGTAATAGTGTTTCTGGAAAATAGTGGAAAAGTACTAACATTCCCATTGAAAATACCATCCATCATCACTGAGTTGTAAAAAAAATGATTTATGTTTTGGCATCAAATAAAATAAAAATCTTTAGCATATTGATTTTAAAGAAGAAATTTGTTTTTACAAAAATATGTGTTTTCTGAGATTTGGCAATATTTGGGAATTTGACAATGTCTCCTGTTACTTAAAAGTCAATGGAGTTTTTAAATAACGAAAAATTCAAAAAACTTATCTTCTTTCCTTATCAATCAGTCCAGGCACACGCTAATTCGGGCTTCACCAATGATCCCGAACTGGTTTGATTTCCTAGCCCGAACTGGCCCATATTTTGCAATGCGCATGCTCAGAAACGATCAGTTTTGCTCGTCACTTCGCTAGTAAGCTGTCATTTTGTAGAGGTCAAACTGGTATAGGTCTTCTTTTGCAGCCGGGTTTATTTTCATAACAAAAAAGCTCCACATTCGTTCCAGTGCAAAAAAAGAATAATGAACGAATTTACAAGATATTTGTAAGACTACCAACTCTTGGATAACTTGGTTTAAAACTTCTTTAAACTATTTTACGAGGTTAATCTAAAGCCTAAAGGATTCGTGCACCGTGAGTTAAAGAAACATCTTCTGCATCGCCAGAATAAGATTCGGGTTAGTCCAGGCCAATAAAGAAGAAAAAATAAGTAATATTAAGTAATAAGCTTACTAGAAATGAGTACGTGATCACGAAGCGACCGTTATAGTGAATCGGAACTTAAAAATAGATCCATTTACACGCTCGGTTGATGATCATATTAGCTTTCGGATAGAATGGCAGGACTGGTTAGAGGAGAGAGATAGATTCCGATACTTCAGAATAACTGATGCAAAATATATAGAAGATGCTCTCATAAGTAACGGAGGCAAAGAAATAACTAGCATAGGGAAATCGCTACCAACCCCAGCAGAGGGTGGTGATTATGCAAAGCTAAAGAGCAAGTTAAATGATTATTTCACATCAAAGATTCATGCACCTGAAGACGAGACCTACTCCCAATGAGACAATAGTAGCATATGCAGCCACTGCACTTTTGGCCGTAATCAAAGATCTTCTAGTGCATTAGAATATATTTGCTGTAATTCACTACTTTTTCTGTCAGCATCTAAACATTCCCTAACCTAAAATGTTGAAAGGTTGATGAGAAAAATATAAGTTATCTTCTCAAAACAAAATCTAAATTTTGATGGAAAAGTGAATATGATCAGGTCGCACTAAGACATACAAAAATGAATCACTGTGTCATTATTATAAATCATATGATTTTATTCACCATAAATATTGAACACGACATTGAAATCATTTATTCATAATGTACGCGGGGGTATCAAAAAGTTCTTGAAATCACCCAGAAGGGAAGGAGCTATATCGATTAAATTTTGTCAGTGTAATCACTGGTCCTTAAAAACATTATGGTGCAAAAATGGTTTACTTTCCTTACAGGTGGCGCTAGATGCCAAGGCCATGTAAATCAATGACATCTTCCAACGGTGCTGTGTACATGGTAAATTATAATGGTTCAATAACTGATCCTTGTGGGACGCCTTTCAGAGGCCTGAGGCTTATACATTTTGTCATTTACAGAGATAAATTGAGACCTACGAGTGACAAATGACAAAATTTTAAAAAAATATATAAGCCTAATATTCTTCTGGAAGGCGTCCCACAAGAATCAGTTAATTGGACCATTATAATTTACCATGTAACAGCACCGTTGGAAGATGTCATTGATTTACATGGCCTTTGCATCTAGCGCCTCCTGTAAAGAAAGTAAACATACTTATGAGACTATTTTTGTTTTAAGGACCAGTGATTACACTGACAAAATTTAATCGATATAGCTCCTTCCCTTCTGGGTGATTTCTATTACTTTTTGATACCCCCTCGTATACACTGAACTTCACAATTTGTAACAATAGATTTCACTACTAAGCAAACCATACTTTGTTATCTCCACTGATTGTGATGATGTTATCTTAAGTCCTCAAAAAAGTGTTTTCAATGTATTTTGAATATTTCATGAAATGTTTATATTACAGGGTGTCCCAAAGGTTTCAAAACCTTTTCAAAACGTTATATCTCGATTAAAACAGTTCGCAGTATCAAAATCAAAATCTATTTGGATAGAGAAGACTTGTAGAATTATGTTGGTGCCAAACTTACAATAACAGCTATCTGGTGGGTGGATGATTATTTGGATGGATGGGTGGATGGATGATTGGATGGATAGGTTGGTGAGGATGTGAGGGTGGGTGGATGATTGATAGGTGTTCAGTTTCAGTTTCAGTTTCAGTTCAGTTTCAGTTTATTTGTTTTCATCTCGGTAAACATATACAGTAACAGTTATTTATAAATACAAATATACAGGAGATGTGGATGCCCGTCTAAAACGCAGAGCGTGAGGAAGATGGCACCCAATGATAAAATAATTACAATTGAATAAATAATAGTATAATACATAATATCAATAAAAGGGAGTAATACAAAGATGTAGGTTACAGTAACAGATTAATCTATACGGATCGTAGATACAGTGTATAGGGTGTTTATACAATGAGATTACTATACTTATAAGCTATACACTGAATGTGTGAATACATACTAAAAATGAGGGTGCAGGACAAAAACATTAGACAGACATTTACATTACATGATTATATTGATAAATTATTTAATTGAAGCGTACTCGTTGTTAAACATTTCAGAGCGATATTGGAGAAGGATGTATTTTTTTAGGTGAATTTTAAATATAGCAAGTGACTTGCAGATTTTGAGAGTATTGCTCATGTTATTCCAAATAAGTGGACCTTGGGATCTGAAAGTATTCTCGGCCAGTTTGGTATGAGTAGGAGCAATGAGAATATCAGTGGCATGACGCGTATTGTGGTTATGGATATCAGAGTGATTGATAAAAAGGGTGGCAGGGAGGTCAAGGGGTAATAATTTATGGTGGTAGCTGTACATATGTATAGCAAGTTGATAAGTATAGATATCACGGATTTTAAGCTTGTTCAGGGATATAAAGAGAGGTGTGGTGTGCTCAAGCCATAGGGAATTGGTGCAAGTTCTAATGATTTTCTTCTGGAGAATGAATAAGGAATCTAAGTTTGCATTATTTCTATCACCCCATATAATGGTACAGTAAGATAAATATGGTACAACAAGAGTGTTATACAGTGTATGCAGCGAATCGTTGGTTAGATAGGCTCTTATTTTGCGGAAGATACCATTATATTTTGAAACTATTTTCGTTATGTGGGATGTGTGAGCTTTCCATGAGAGATTATTGTCAATTAGAATGCCAAGAAATTTAGTTATATCAACTTTATTAATATTATTATTATCGATTACAATTTCAAAGTTTAGATCAGGTTTATTACTATGCTTATTTTTAAATATCATGAAGTTAGTTTTATCGATATTAAGGGATAGTTTATTAAGTTTAAACCAATTTGAGATGTTATTAAGTTCATTGTTGATTAGATTTTCAAGTTGATCAGGATCACTGTGAGAAAAGAGAATGTTTGTGTCATCAGCAAATATTATAAAAAGAGAAGTGGGTGAGGAGAGGGGGAGATCATTTATGTAAATCAAAAACAAAAGCGGCCCAAGTATAGAGCCCTGTGGCACTCCGCACACAATATTACCTTCACAAGAGGTTCTTTGGTTGTAGACAACGTGCTGTTTCCTATCAGAAAGGTAACTTTCAATCCAAGTATTTGCATGACCTCTGATACCGTAAGTATTTAGTTTGTGGAGGAGAATGTCATGATTTAGGGTATCAAATGCCTTGCTGAGGTCAAGAAAAATACCAAGACAGTGCAATTTGTTGTCTAGATCGTTTGTGATGCTGCAATAAAGATCGTTTATAGCCATATATGTTGATCTTTTAGCCCTGAAGCCGTATTGATGTGGGCTAAGGATATTATTGACAGTAATGAAGTCATAAAGGCGTACATAGACAATTTTTTCCAGTATTTTTGAGATGGAAGGAAGAATAGAAATCGGCCTATAATTGCTGAACGATTTATTGTCACCTGATTTAAAGATTGGAGTAACTTTGGCTATTTTAAGTTGAGATGGTACTACTCCTGTGGCCAGTGACCTATTAAAGATGTGTGAAAGGATAGGTGCGATATCATCGATAACGGCTTTTAATAATCTGCTACTGATATTATCAAAACCACAACTATTACTTTGTTTGAGTTTATTCGTAATATCTAGAATTTCTTCCGAAGTAGTTGGTTTTAGGAACATACTATTTTTTTGGTTAATCGAATTTAGAGGAGATGCGTAGTCATCATCAGGATTAGATATTTTACTCGCGAGATTAGGGCCTATATTAGTAAAGAATTGGTTGAAATTATTCGCAATATCAGTTGAGTCCGTTATTTTATTACCGTCTTTATCTTTAAAAAAGTCTGGTAATTTTTTACGTTTATTTCTACCCAGAAGATTATTTAGTGTTCTCCATGTGTCTTTCATATTACATTTATTAGATTCAATTTCAGAAGTAATGTGGGACTTTTTAGATGCACGTAGTAGGTTATTTAATATGTTTCTAAATTTAGTATATTTTATCTTATTGTCAATAGTAGGTTTAGTGATGTATTTCTTGTATAGTTTATCTTTATTTTTAATTGATTTAAGGATACCTAATGTGACCCAGGGTTTACGTGGTGTTTTACGGTTTGCAATTTTAGTTGTTTTTATGGGACAGTGAAAATCAAGTACATCAGTGATTTTCTTGATAAAATGAGTGTATGAAAGATCAGGGTCGTTGTCGTGAGTGATGAAATCCCAGTCAACAAGTGAGATAGAATTTTTAAAACCTTTAATATTATTATCATTTAGTTGTCTAACGTTTTTATAAGATGGTTTATTGTAATTTCTATAGCGCGAGCCTTTTACGGAGATGAAGTTTGGGAAATGATCGGATAGGTCAGTTACCAAGTTGCCTGAAATAAGTTTGTGATTGATGTCATTGGTAAAGATGTTATCAATCAAGGTAATACTGGTTCCTTTAGGACCAGGAACGACTCTGGTGGGTTTATCAATACACGGAAAGAAGAGATAAGTATACATTAAATTGACAAAAGAGCTGACTGCAGCGCTGTGATCATACTTCAGGAGATCTAAATTGAAGTCACCAGCTATGTAGCAACGTTTTTTCTCATTGGTGACGGTAGTCAAGATACAATCGAGCTGTGAGATGAATTGATCGAAGTCAACGTAATCCGGTTTGTAAATTGTGCCAACAATAATATCAATCCCAGGAATTTCAATAAAGAGGGAATCACAGTCAGTGGTATTGATTTTAAGGTCAGGTCTACGGATAAAGTTATGTTTGGGATGGATAAAAAGAGAAGTACCACCACCCGTTCGGCCATAACGAATACAATCAATATTGGTATAATTATTGAGGTCGATTAAATTGGAGTCGTCCTCGGAGTTGAACCAGGTTTCTGTAAAGGCATAAACATCAAAATCATGACGGATGATTGAACAGTAATCAACAACGCCACTTTCTTTTTTACCAAGACTTCTAGTGTTCAGGTGAAACATGGAAAACTCGCTCTGGTTGATGACACCTTCATTGATTGAATCAGTGTCATAGTACTTACAATCGCAATTGATGTTATCATCAATATTACAAGAGTTATCGGAAAGGGATGAGTGGGGATTGAGTATGCTATCAAATTTTGATGGTACAAAAGTATAATCAGACATAAAATTGGACAAATCAGACATGGTGCAGACAAGACAGAAAGTGCGGAAACAAATCAGATCAATTAGAATGGGATATAGGGGGTAGTACCTAAGGGGATTAGGAGAAAGACTATGGAGGAGAACGGTGTAAAATCATAAAAGTAAAAATACAGTGGATAAGTATGGTCAATTACAAAATAATATAAACAAGTGACATAGGCTGGGTAAATAAACTAATTATACATATGTATATGCATGTGGAATAGATTATAGGAAATTAAGTCAAGCAGGTCATGCGGTGTTATAAGCGGATACATAAACTTAGGTGAACACGGTATTGGGTATGGCTATTGGGTGTGACGGTCCATAGATAGTTCACGCAGGTTATCACGGTATATATAATGGGATGTGAACACAATAGTGTATTGTAGGTATCTAGGATGTGATCAATTATGGGATAACTAGCAGAATATATACTGTCACACATATCATAAAGGTGTGATGTCCCCTGCACGTATAATAATTGGTATATAGGACCAATTATTTAAAAGCAAGTGACAAAGAGTAGGCGTGCAAGTGACATACGTACGGAGTATGGACTGGACTGGTGTTGATCAACACCAGGATATCAAAAGCTAGTTGAACAATGCGATACACACTCATGCTACATAATATAACAAATATCACAACAGATACACATGTTATGATGTCTCCTGCACAATTAATGAATGGTAACACCAAGGCATTGGTAGGACCAAATAAAAGCGAGTGGTGATGAGGATGTGCAGGTGACATACATATAATGCACAATGATATATAATAATATTAAAAACCACTAAGATAATTTAGGGAGAACATATGGGGGTACGATTTATGGGAATCATGTATACGGATGACACCGAGATTTCAAATGCTAGTTGAACAATTACTGTTTTATACACACACATACATGATAATCATAACAGGTATAATATGAAGAATACCCATGTTTAGGATGTGACTGCAGGTGACATATATACCCGTAATATACAGATGTAGGCATAGATAACAATGACAAATATAACCCTTTGAATCAGGACATCATGGTAGTATACATATTTAATACCAAAATATAGGGCGGGTAATATATGAAATACAGGCAGCAAGCAGCAATAAACAAGGAGTGGACATTAAATCAATGTGGACAGGGATGCGTAGTAATGAAAAAGCATAACAAATGTCAAATATACTGACTTATGGTATCGCCTGCCCAATAGACGATTGCTAATGTGATGCATGTGATGAATGGGGTTAGCAGGCGACAACATACAACAGAATATCGGGGAGAATAATGATGATAGAACTGTATATTCTAGCAAAATGGGGGTGGGTAAATATGGAAAACAATTACAATATATACGCAAATATACAGCGATTATAGAGCAATGAGATCAATAATAGGTATAATGATATCAATAAGTGGTGTCGCCTGCACAAGCATTGAATGGTAATGTGATCAATTAAGCAGATGACATGGATGATGAGTTCATATTATGACTTGAGAGGGTGTGCAGGCGTCTTATTACATAAGCAGAAAAAGGGAGAGCTATGAAGATGGTACAGACCATGGCATGGGGCGGCCGGGTGTATGAGAATGTACAGTTTTACATTTTGTTTATGTCAGTGATGGGTGGAGGGGTAAGGGTGGGTAGATGACCCGGGTAGATGATTGGATGGATAGGTGGGTGAATGGATTTCGATCAATTATTGATTGAATCATTTAATTAAAATAATTAATCAATTAATCTGTATTATTGGATTGATATATTTATTAATAAATCAATTAAAAATTAATTAAAATTAATCAAAACTGAATAACTAAAGCATGACATAAAGATGATTAGTTAATATTTATTAAAATCTATTTGTTTTCAATTGATTCATTAACTTGATATTTGTAAAGATGTGAAGACAACAGATTGATTAGTAATGATTAAAATGAATGTGAAAATGAATAAGTAAAAGATAAGAATATCTATCTAATCCAGGATCTTAATGGGTGTTTGAAAAAATTGTACACTTCAAGAGATGCTGATTTCTTGAAATAAATGTGATATATTAAATGATTGATTCAAGATTATGTAGATAATTGCAAAATTGGAGGGAGGGGGCCAAATTCTAAACTCCAGGGCATTGGGTGACGGATAACATGAGAAAGTAGGGGTCCTTTGGAGAATCATCAATAACAGGGGTCTTTGAATGAAAATGTGCAGAATATTTTTGGAAAAACTGGGATCAATGACCGAGTGGAAAACATATCGACAAACTTGAATTGGAAGTTGGATGCGCATGACCACGGATAAAACTGGTATTAAGTAGGGCCTATGTATGTAATCCATTAAGTATAGGTTTGTGTAAAAAACAAGTACTCATGCGCTTTTAGATCGAACTGTAGTAAATTTAATAACAACATTACTGATCAAGTGTGCCACAGTAAGAGACCTGTCGGGGAGAATACCATTGCCAACGTAACAAAGAAGTTGTGTGCTGACGCTGACGCGTCAGGCTACTATACCGTACACAGTTTGAGAAGAACAACCATCACGCGAATGTTCCGAGGCGACGTACCAGAGAAGATCATTAAAGAAGTTAGCGGTTATCGCAGCAACTCCGATCAGTATAAGGTTAATACAAGCATCAAACAGAAAGCCAATGTATCCAATGTAATGTAATTCAAGGTGAGCATAAATTTAATCGTTTGATTGTTAGTTTTTGCTGTTTTTGGTCTGTTTGTTAGTATATTAATGTTTGTGTATAGGTTAGTTGATTGGTGGGGGTGTTTGGTTGTTGTTGTTTTGGAGGGGGGGGGGTATTTTGAATGCTAGATTTACAAATTTACAGAATGATTTCACTGTGATAGATTTCTTACTATTACCGTTGTGTTTAGTTAATACTTGAAAAAGGAAAAAGGTAAATTAATTTAGTTGACACGGCTAATAAGTGCCACCTTACAAAAACATAACTTTATGTTCATTTGAACTAGTATTTTTTAATTTTTCTATACAAATTGCAAAGTTCAACTTTGTATATCATTAACGAACGGGTGTCATTTGTTATTCAAATTTAACGTAATATTCCACAATTGTCATAAGATATGTAGTTTTATAGCACAAATCTTTCCATTTCAGGCACGACAAAACGTCACATCAATGACCAAATACCAACATACAAGAGAATCCAAGAGCTCAGCCACAACCACAGGACGTAGTGATTCCGCAACAGCAAGGAGGGCAAGTACCTCGTCAGCAGAAGTACACTTTCCACAATTTCACCGTTCATATAACTGAAAATTCATAATTCTGATAAAGTATAAATCCATAATTAAATGCACACGCACACCATTTTAATAAAGAAAATGAATTCATGACTGTGTATTAAATAAAGCCACATTTAACATTGCTGCATACCACTATAATAGTGATAGTGTCGGATCTCTTTAATGCAATTCTAGAAAGCAAAGGATGGAAATCAGTATAGTCTGTAATTGTTTATGTGTAATTTAAAGGAATATAATTTGAATATGCAGGGTGTATCAACAAAAATAGGACTCTCTTTCAGCATGGATTATTTTAATCCTTATTAAAACCACTGAACCATGACCAATTTGATTTCATTCTCAAGTACAACTAATAAAGTTAAATCCGGAAAAAGGGGGAAAATTCATCATTAATTACGGAAAGTGTAACCAACTAGGCAAGTTAACCCAATTTTTGTGTAATTTAATCGTATAAGTTAACCGATTAAAATGCAATTGAACGACTACCTGTAAAGTACTACTTGACAACTTGACAACAGTAATTGATTCGTTAATCTTTAATATTCATCAATCTTAAACTGTTAACTCCTTAAAACTATGAATCATTGTTTCTATTTCCACAGCTTCAATGGTTATATCAGGGAGGTATAACATCTCTCTGGTTATATCAATGTCCATCGTTTGTTAAAGTCGATATCTACGAAAGCACTACCGGAAGTCTCAAGCGTGCAAGGTTAACATAATCGGTTGTCCCTCGCAACGTGCATTATATGACAAAGCTTTTAGATAACGCACGGGTCAACATTAGTCAGTCAGTGCATTCGTAGATATAATCGACCTTAACAACAATGGATAATGAAAAATGGAATGAGCTCTAGAAGTGTATTATCAGATAACATCAACACCTCTAGTGGTGACATACAACAAAATATGGTTTATGCTTTCTATTGTAATCTATTATTATTTGAGGGGTTAGTGATTGCATTTTGCCAGTTGCCAAGAAGATCAATGAATGTTGTTACTACCACTGTTACTACCTATTTTTACTGACATTATCTCCAAGATAAGTTGTACAAAGCATCAAGTGTTACAAGGAATGGATGATTGATAGATTCGTGAAGCCTTTTAAGTAGGGGATGATTACCCCTTGAATCGCATTGTGTACAGTTTAAATTATTGAATGAAAGTACAGGTTGAAAGTTATTATCGTTTCTTATGCAGTAACAGGGGTTTAGTATACAAATCATAAAAAAATGGCTTTTGATTGGACATTGCCAAAATTGTTGCTGTATAACCAGGCGATGGTGAATACATATTTATTATCACATCACATTGTGTTATTTTGCATTAAAGTGCATGGGCATGCCCTTTTGGCTCATAGCAGTACATGATTAAACAACTTGATGGATTTGTTACTTTTATAAATGGGAAGATTACTGTTATGCCTAAGAGCAGTTTACATATGTGCGCTTGAAAGCTATGCATCGCGCTGGAAAAGGACTAAATCACTTCTATAAATGGCAAAATACAGCTTTTGTGTTGTAGATTTATTTAAGAAAACAAGTCTAATTTTTAACAAAAAACATTATTTTGCATACAAATTATGCTAAGAACGATAAAAGATGGAAAACATAAAATTGCTGGAAATATGCTGTGGCAATGGATGGGCAGGTCCATATTTGTTGTACTACTCAAAATACTTATCAATCAATTTGCCAAAGCATATTTGGCAATCAAATGTGTCAATTTCCTTCAAAATGTTTTCAAAATTTACAAAAAACATCAATTTTATTTTCAAAAAATAAAAAAATAATCCCACACCTTTTCAAAATTAAAAAGAAATCTCAAATAAAACGAAATATGGGCAGTCCAGCTCGTAGAACTTGACTAATCAATTTGCAGCAACAGATGAAAGAGAAAAAGATGACACTTGACATGTTTATAATCCAACAATATTGAACTGTACACAATAACAGTCAGAACTGTATTGCTCATTTGTCTTCTACCTCAGGCCACAATATAATCTTTTCAACCATTCCTGGTAATCCTTAGAACAACCTTTCTTGCAAAGAATGTCAGCAAAAATTGGGTGCTTATGTTTGAAGAGCTTCTTTACAAAATGTGATAAATGTCAATTTACAAGTTAAACAATGGCAGAGCTTCTTTACAAAATGTGATAAATGTCAATTTACAAGTTAAACACTTGAAGAGCTTCTTTACAAAACGTGAAAAATGTCAATTTACAAGTTAAACACTTGAAGAGCTTCTTTATAAAACGTGATAAATGTCAATTTACAAGTTAAACACTTGAAGGTCATGTTTTTTATACTGGGTACCCAAAAAAGGTGGATCTGTTACATTTGCACTACATATTATTACTTTGCATGCATATATTTTGGCTATTCTTTATCACACATACTCAAATTTGGTCTTATTTTGATGAGAAAGTATTGGCCTTTATTTTAAAAAGAAAAATATAAACTACCATGGTTCTGTTAATTACAATAGTTCGTTAAACCTCATTAGTCAGGGGTGGAAGAGTATGTGGAGGAGGAGTATGCGGAGGAGGAGGAGTGCATAGTTGAACAAGTATGGTGCAATATACATTGGGCAAACATAAAATGCACTTGTTTCACTCTTGGTACAATTCTATATTGAAAACATAACATTATTGAAGCATATTTGAATTAAAAATATAATTAGTTAATTGAGGGCGCACCACACCAAATATCTTTCTCATTGAAATACGTGTAAAAGTGCCATATTTCAAGACACCTTTTCTACCCTCCGGTTACATTTATTGCATACTTGTCACCTATGACCATTTTCAGTAACATCTCAACTTTAATTTAAGCCTTGTTTCATGAGCGGTTATTAAGCTAAATTTTCCGCTACGGACCTGCACACAGCGCCCTCACTTTTTCACGTTTTCTGGCATGCCTGTTCACTATTTAGGCAGGTGCTTACGCCCTGGGCACTATTTAGGTCGATAAATTAAAAAATATCGTATTTTATCATTGTAGGTCCAACGGATAGGTCCCACTTGTTCATTTAAATACAAACATACCATCCCCGGAGAAACAAATTGCCCGAAAACCACACATTAACAAATCTAGTCTTCGTGCTTTTCCGGAACTACTGCAGGATTACACGAATTGCGCATTGATTTGGTGTGGTGCTCTCTTAAAGGCCCATTTGGTAGGCCAGGCCAACTATGCTTCAGGCAAGTTGCTGGGACTAGTGCATTGATGAGTGTTGACAACCACAAGGTTGTCTGCATAGTCAGTGTGCATGCAGTAGCAAGTATGTGTTTACAAGTTTTGACCTTATTTTGTCCTCAAATATTTATGTTAGCCAACTTTGCCAATTATAAAACCATAAAATCCTACACATGTGTACCACTCAAGTTAATATGTTCCAGATTTTTAGGCAGCCCTTTAAGGAATCATTAATTAGCATTAAGAAGCTCAAAAAATTGTTAAGAAACGTAAGTTGGTCGCAGTCTGCAAATGTATGCAAACATTTGCCTGCACCAAACTGTCCATTTTAAAAGTATAGAAAGGTTGAGGTAACCTTTTGAATAAATAAATTTAACTATTGAATTAAAAATTAAAAGAAGATATGTAATTAACCTCATGTATTCTGTATTGTCTGGATGTTAATTAGCACATTTTGTTAAATGCGTTTGTGTGGTGTTATTACTTGTTTTTAACTGTGTTACTAAATAAGTAAAAAACTGCTGGTTTTCATCAAGCTTGTAAACTCAGGAGAATTATTAAATTCTTAGGAATGCAACTGAAAAGTAAGTTGATACGATACTAGTGACTAGTTTGCCAATCAACATTGGATCACCCTATATGTTGAATACAACTTAAAACGATAACATTTTATAATTCAATTTTAAATCAGACTCTTGAAATTTGAATACTGGGTTCAAACATTATGGAAACTAACCTAATTTGTTCATTTGAATGTGCTTTGCACATCATGAAGGTGCAAGAAGGATGAACGCAATTGATTGTATGCCACTAAACATGTGCCATTGGGAAAATTTGAGTCACCCTGTAGTTAAAGGGCCCCTTTTTATTGAACATTATTTGAAACTCATACCACTTTAAGCATTTGCCACTTCAAATTGGAATGTAAAATCATGTTTCTGATGCAAATTTAAATTCATTCAATTTAATGATTTGTGGATAATCACGTATACTTAAATTAATGTTTTAAACATCCTATATGTTTAAAATTAAAATCAATCAATCTTTGTGTACATGTAATTGATGCATTTGTATTTGAAATCTACTTGAATTTTGTTAAAATACTAGTCTTTGTATGTATGTAGTAATAGAAGCATTTTTCCAGAACTAAATAAACACATTTTTAGACACCCTGTATGTAGAATTTCAGATTCATAATCACATAAAATGCACTTGTTTCACTCTTGGTACAATTCTATATTGAAAACATAACATTATTGAAGCATATTTGAATTAAAAATATAATTAGTTAATTGAGGGCGCACCACACCAAATATCTTTCTCATTGAAATACGTGTAAAAGTGCCATATTTCAAGACACCTTTTCTACCCTCCGGTTACATTTATTGCATACTTGTCACCTATGACCATTTTCAGTAACATCTCAACTTTAATTTAAGCCTTGTTTCATGGGCGGTTATTAAGCTTAATTTTCCGCTACGGACCTGCACACAGCGCCCTCACTTTTTCACGTTTTCTGGCATGCCTGTTCACTATTTAGGCAGGTGCTTACGCCCTGGGCACTATTTAGGTCGATAAATTAAAAAATATCGTATTTTATCATTGTAGGTCCAACGGATAGGTCCCACTTGTTCATTTAAATACAAACATACCATCCCCGGAGAAACAAATTGCCCGAAAACCACACATTAACAAATCTAGTCTTCGTGCTTTTCCGGAACTACTGCAGGATTACACGAATTGCGCATTGATTTGGTGTGGTGCTCTCTTAAGGAATCATTAATTAGCATTAAGAAGCTCAAAAAATTGTTAAGAAACGTAAGTTGGTCGCAGTCTGCAAATGTATGCAAACATTTGCCTGCACCAAACTGTCCATTTTAAAAGTATAGAAAGGTTGAGGTAACCTTTTGAATAAATAAATTTAACTATTGAATTAAAAATTAAAAGAAGATATGTAATTAACCTCATGTATTCTGTATTGTCTGGATGTTAATTAGCACATTTTGTTAAATGCGTTTGTGTGGTGTTATTACTTGTTTTTAACTGTGTTACTAAATAAGTAAAAAACTGCTGGTTTTCATCAAGCTTGTAAACTCAGGAGAATTATTAAATTCTTAGGAATGCAACTGAAAAGTAAGTTGATACGATACTAGTGACTAGTTTGCCAATCAACATTGGATCACCCTATATGTTGAATACAACTTAAAACGATAACATTTTATAATTCAATTTTAAATCAGACTCTTGAAATTTGAATACTGGGTTCAAACATTATGGAAACTAACCTAATTTGTTCATTTGAATGTGCTTTGCACATCATGAAGGTGCAAGAAGGATGAACGCAATTGATTGTATGCCACTAAACATGTGCCATTGGGAAAATTTGAGTCACCCTGTAGTTAAAGGGCCCCTTTTTATTGAACATTATTTGAAACTCATACCACTTTAAGCATTTGCCACTTCAAATTGGAATGTAAAATCATGTTTCTGATGCAAATTTAAATTCATTCAATTTAATGATTTGTGGATAATCACGTATACTTAAATTAATGTTTTAAACATCCTATATGTTTAAAATTAAAATCAATCAATCTTTGTGTACATGTAATTGATGCATTTGTATTTGAAATCTACTTGAATTTTGTTAAAATACTAGTCTTTGTATGTATGTAGTAATAGAAGCATTTTTCCAGAACTAAATAAACACATTTTTAGACACCCTGTATGTAGAATTTCAGATTCATAATGAAAATTTGCATATGTCTGGATGGGTATTTTATTAAACTACTTTAAATCTGTACTGAACTTTTCTCTCATCACTTCATATGCATAGTGGAAGTAATTATTGAAACCCTTCTTTTTTAGAAGATTTTGCTTGTTACACCCTGTACAATTTCGGGCCACCCTGTATAATCAACTTGGTTGTATGCTATTTGCATCCGTTACAGTATATGCTTTCAGAATATGTATACTTTTACCAACTTAAAATGTAAACTTTTTCAGATATAATGCATTAACTGAAAAAGGAACCTAATTTATGGAAAAAGGGACATGTAACACAAATTGTACCCAGTATAAAAAACATGACCTGAAGAGCTTCTTTACAAAATGTGATAAATGTCAATTTACAAGTTAAACACTTGAAGAGCTTCTTTACAAAACGTGAAAAATATCAATTTACAAGTTAAACACTTGAAGAGCTTCTTTACAAAACGTGATAAATGTTAATTTACAAGTTAAACACTTGAAGAGCTTCTTTACAAAATGTGATAAATGTCAATTTACAAGTTAAACACTTGAAGAGCTTCTTTACAAAATGTGATAAATGTCTATTTACAAGTTAAACACTTGAAGAGCTTCTTTACAAAACGTGATAAATGTCAATTTACAAGTTAAACACTTGAAGAGCTTCTTTACAAAACGTGATAAATGTCTATTTTACAAGTTAAACACTTGAAGAGCTTCTTTACAAAATGTGATAAATGTCTATTTACAAGTTAAACACTTGAAGAGCTTCTTTACAAAACGTGATAAATGTCAATTTACAAGTTAAACACTTGAAGAGCTTCTTTACAAAATGTGATAAATGTCAATTTAAAAGTTAAACACTTGAAGAGCTTCTTTACAAAATGTGATAAATGTCAATTTACAAGTTAAACACTTGAAGAGCTTCTTTACAAAATGTGATAAATGTCTATTTACAAGTTAAACACTTAAAGAGCTTCTTTACAAAACGTGATAAATGTCAATTTACAAGTTAAACACTTGAAGAGCTTTACAAAACGTGATAAATGTCAATTTACAAGTTAAACACTTGAATAGCTTCTTTACAAAACGTGATAAATATCAATTTTACAAGTGAAACACTTGAAGAGCTTCTTTACAAAACGTGATAAATATCAATTTTACAAGTTAAACACTTGAAGAGGTTCTTTACAAAATGTGATAAATGTCTATTTACAAGTTAAACACTTGAAGAGCTTCTTTACAAAATGTGATAAATGTCAATTTAAAAGTTAAACACTTGAAGAGCTTCTTTACAAAACGTGATAAATGTCTATTTACAAGTTAAACACTTGAAGAGCTTCTTTACAAACGTAATAAATATCAATTTTACAAGTTAAACACTTGAAGAGCTTCTTTAAAAAATGTGATAAATGTCAATTTACAAGTTAAACACTTGACGAGCTTCTTTACAAAATGTGATAAATGACAATTTACAAAACATATCACAATCAGAATTTGAATATCTAAATGTTGATGAGTTTTTGAAAAGTTTACCTGAAAGTCATAATTATCCCATCAATCTTTTAAGACAAATTTTATCCAAAAGGAATTAGGGGGAAATGCAAATATCTACTAAAAAGCTAGCTTCTAAAGTAAAACAAATTGGTGTAATAAGTACTCCATTTGTCAGCGACAAAACACATAAGTATCAAAAAGGGGTGATTTGTTAACAAGATGGGTGAAAACAGGAGCCTATTGGCAGCACATCCCATAACCTCATATCCACATAGAACTCCCATCCCCAAGTGGTTATAAAAAGTATTTACATATTACAATGATATATATGATGTTTCAATGACGTTTCATGGTTTCATATGAAAGTTTTTAGAACAAAACTCTAATGTTAGTAATATATTTACAATATTGGTCTCTACGTGAAGTCCATACACTCCTGGGAAGTCATGATCCTCCACGCAGGGAGTGACAATTTCACCCATGCAGGTAATCCCATTTGAAATTCACATTCCCTGAGAAGATTAAAGTTATGTCGTTCATAAGGGGTGTATGGATTTCAACTGGCATAGCTCGTTAACAATGTTACAATAAATAATGTTGGCACACATTGAAATGTAGGACTTCGTAAACTTGCAACCAAGCTAAAACAAAATATAACATGTCTATGCTGTGCTTTGACATCATGACAATCCTAATTACAACCCATTTGGTTGTGTATATATGTAAGCTTTAAACGTGACAATTAAAAGTTCACTGAGGAAGAGGGGGAACCGAAATATAGCAAGCATGCGTGATCACATTTTTCTGGACACCATCTTTAATAAATAATTACATCCCCTAAATACATAATGCACCCTAAGGCGACAAACAACACCCACACCTTCTGTTCTATGAGTGAACAGACCTCTCAGGTTGGGTCAGTCAGGCTGGTTAGGTTGTTTTTAAAATTGTTGTGAAAATGTTTGTGAATTTTGAACCATTTTGCAAAAAGAATTGTAATAATTTTAAACATGGTCGGTCGGGGTGCACACACGATTGGGTCTAGATGAGACCAGACATATGCCAGCTTCATGGGCTAGGCTATAACCAATATCATAATGGCTATATGAAATGATGAAAGTAAGAAAAATATGGAAGAAAAGAAGGAACCACTCTCAGTGAACAATAATTGAGGACACTTGCCCTTTAGGAGCTCACAAAATAAACCCAGAAATTCTATCTACCCAAGCCCAGGCAAGTGCTTGGTGACTTTGTAATGTATTTGTATGCACTCATAAATTGCAATTACAAGCCCTTGGACTCAGCATAGCAGGGACTTTGAAAGGATGTAATTGTGCACTCATCAATGCATATAAGTCAACATTTAGGGCATAAAAGAACAAGGCATATAATTACAACCCCTGGGACCCAGCATAGCAGGGACTTTGAAAGGATGTAATTATGCACTCATCAACTGCAATTACAACCCCTTGGACCAAACATAGCAGGGACTTTAGAGGATGCAATTATGCACTCATCAATTACAATTACACACCCTGTGGACCCAACGTAGCAGGGACCTTTGAAGAATGTAAGTATGCACTCATCAATTACAATTACAAACCCTGTGGACCCAACACAGCAGGGGTTTTGGAAGGATGTAATTATGCACTCATCAACTGCAATTACAGCCACTGGGACCCATCATATAACAGGAATGGTAGAAGGGTGTAATTATGCACTCATCAATTACAATTATAAACCCTGGGACCCATCATAGCAAGGACTTTAGAAGGATTTGATTATGCACTCATCAATGGCAATTACAACTCCTGGGACCAGTATAGCAGAAACTTTAGTGAGGATGTCATTTTGGATAGAGTTACAACCAGTCCTGATTAAAGTGCTCACAGGTTGGGAACTTTTTGTTGTGCATGGGTACTATGTCCTGAGCACATGGGGACATACTGAGCTGTAAATCCCTGTATTAAGTCAGTC
>JAYJML010000369.1:0-39931 GCA_035610835.1 Ophiura sarsii | reverse complement strand
CGCACAGTACAAAAAAAATCGCACAGTCACAAAAAATCGCACAGTAAATGTACTACATGAACAATTTCTCGTCCCCATTTCTCTTCTCTTTCCCCTCTCCTTCCCCTTTCCCTTCTCTTTCTCCCTCTCCTTCCCCTTTCCCTTCTCTTTCTCCCTCTCCTACCTCTCTTTTCTCCCCTTCTTCTCGAAGTTCTCGTCCCCATTTTTCCGCTTCGCCGTCCCCATTTTAGGTGTCCGGGGGGGGGGGGGGCCAGGGGGGGGGCAGTCTGCCCCCCCCCCCTGCCCCCCACTGGCTAGGCCTTTGACCTCAGATGACCTATGCAAATTTGACCACAAAAAAAACAGTCACAGTTTTTGACAATGGCCTACTTATCGCTGAAGCTTTGAAGTCAAACCGTCCATTCGTTCAAAAGATACAGCATTCGGGGAAAGGCTAACCAAAAAGACTAACCAAAAGGCACGCACACACACCCCAACCAAAAGGCACACCCGACGGACGCACATGACATGATGACAAAATCCCCTTCTGGCTTTACAAACCAGGGGATAATGACTGGAAATAAATAGATCTGTGTAATATGAGTAATAAAAAGCCTGAATTCAATCAGATTTGCTTCAGATTTTGGGGCTTTACATGATAAAGAATTGGTGGATTATTAAAATTCTTCTTTTGAATGAAAGCCAAATTGTAGGTCTTGAAAGCGCTACCATTGATTTGGAATATGCATGCCTACATGTACATCTTTTGTGACAAAGGTGCTCTTTCGTTCTGACTCACCCTGTATGTGTGCTCGTTTTTTACCCGGTGATTTCTCATTGCATTCAGAGGGGCAACGCATGATTGTTCCCGGATATTTAAATCCCCCTATTTGATGGCGTTTTAAGGACAATTTTGCTCATTTGATCCCCTTTTTCGCTCAAGGACATTTTGTGTGAAAAAACCCCTTGTATATCATTTAAAGGACACTTTCTTTTTTTGCGCAAAAATGAGGACACAGTTGGTACCGAATACCCCTTTTCTCCTATTCCAAGGACAATCTGATATACAGTCAACAATTTAAGTAACTGACCAGGTAATAAATGTGCTGATATAACTCTTAAAAGTATAACTCCTACATAAACATATAAAATTATAAAGATGTTGAGAAATTTCTCTTCTTTAATTTGAGATATTGCTCGCTAAGAATGGTTGCTAATATTGAGGAAATTACTCCAGATTTTCAGTTTTAATTAGCTAACATAAAGGCATCTGGTCAGGTTCGGGTTAGGTGCCTATACAGATGCAGACACTACTTACTATTATTACACAGGGTGAGTCAAAAAGAATATCACTTTTTAGAATTTTAGTATTGATTGCAATTTGCAAGTTATATTTGTTAGTTTGTTGTTTGTTTGTTTGAATTGTTTCTCTTTGTTTTGGGGGTGGAGGGGAGGATGGGGAAGTGTAGGCCATGTTGGAATCTATAACGGGATCTTTGCTTACAAGTAGCATATTAAAATATCCCTAAGCGACAAGTGCCCTTGGCAAAGTCATGTTCGGTGGACACTTTATTTGTAATACTCTTCCTGAAATTATTTTCGGTTAGATTGCCGATTTCAATTTTTCATGCAACTTGACAATGCTATAGAGCTCCTTGACAAAGTAGGCGTTACTACACAGGACATCTAGTGATTCAGTAAGCTACAGATACAGGCTGTCCCAAAATGATTAGTACCCATCGATGCCCAAAGTTCAATAAATGTTTTTATCATCAAAATCAATGAGATTAGATCCGTTGTTTTTCTATCATATTTGCTATACTGTACCCTTTCATTAGAATTTTAGATCATGAATATCGGACTTATTTTAATGAAGCTACACTCCATTGTGTAAGACATGGTGATTTCACCTTTTTGGCAAAGTGCAAAAAAATGTGTTTTTAAACAGCTTGTTGAAAGAAACTAATACATTCTGTTAATCTCTTGTCTGCTAAAATCTTTGGTTCCTTTCTATTTTAAACTGCTGTTGTATCATATTGTTAAAGTGAAGAGTAAAAATGGATCGTCACGCATGAGCGACCCCAAGCTTTGTTTCTATTAGGCGGTTACAACTTCCTCTCATTTCGAGGTGAAAGTTAAAAATAACGTAAATAACAAGTTGAATGGCACGCTATTAAAATCTCGTGATAAAAGGTGCAAGGTCGGGTCTGAAATAACAAAAGATGAATTGGCCTGTCAATATTTTTAAAAAATTGTAGTTCATCTTATTATTTCTTATTGGATGCCAAGCAAGGAAAAACATCCAACTGTACTTAAATGATCTGTTTTTATATTAAACTAATCATGACGAAGCCAAGACGAAAGCTTAATAAAATAAATTACAAACATTCCCAAGTAGAAAAAGATTCAAATTTGGGCAGTACAGGTTTTTCAAATTATAAATAGTTTTTAAACAATTTGTTCGCCTGCTTAAACAAGTATTTTCCTTGTCTTCCACAGATACCATAAACAAGTTTTTCAATAATATTTTAGTTTTGTTATTTTCTCTTTTGTATTTCGTAATTTTATCCTCAGAAACGTATCCTTGTTCCTATTGTTTTTGGTGTGTTTTTCGCTGTATCTACATTGCCCTTCCATGAAAAACTACAATTATTATGCTTTTTTGTTGCTTGAGTATGACATCCAACTTTCACTACAAGTCCCTCCTCTCTATCATATCATATCCAGGGATACAATAAATATTTTCTTTTAGGGAACTATACATTTCTGCCTGTTATTCCCCTTGTACTGTGGCTTGCCATTTACAGGTCTGGGGAGGGGGAGCTGCCTTACCCAGGACCGCCTTCATTGAACAAATGGTAGAGATGTTCTTTCAAAATAGTGGTGTTTCTGCACAATGAGACTGAGACCTAGCTCCTCACATTCACAAGCAAGTGGCCGGGCACTGAACAAATGATTGCTACGAATGTGATTTTTGCAAAGATTAATACATCATAGCTTTCCACTGATTTGTAATACTACACTGAAAATATTATTTCGTCATTTGTTGAAGAAAATTCGTCAAACCGATAAATGAAAATTGTAATGCAGGAAATTTGTCTTGTTACGATTCTGTTACTGTGGCCTACAAATCAAACAAGATATGATACGAATCATTGAAATCGCGATACAAATTAAAAAACAATGCAAAACTAATTCGATTGATTTGACAACCCTACCATTGCTTACTTGACAAATAAACATCGTCAGTTAGACTAGAAGTGCCGAGGTATTGCTTGCATTACAAATTAGATTTGTCAGCAGCCTTCGATACCATTGACCATGATATTCTTGTAAACAGGCTTCAAAATGAGTATGGTATCGGAGGTTGTGTTTTAAACTGGTTTAATTCCTATCTTAGAGGTCGTACAAGTAAAGTAAGTGTGTTAGGTAAATACTCATCTGTTCATCCACTAAAATATGGTGTGCCTCAGGGATCTGTCGCGGGTCCACCGATCTTTACTTTATATTCCAAACCAGTCGCTGCTATCATGAGGCGCTTCAACGTTCCATATCACGTGTACGCCTGGTGCCTGGCGATTTTGAGGCAGCGCAGCGCAGGCTTATGGATTGTATTGCTGAAGTCAAAGTATGGATGTTGAAAAATAAGCTGAGGTTAAATGACACAAACACTGAGTTTTTCCTAATTTCTTCTCCAAGACAACTCCATCTGGTCTCTGGTGTTGGTTTAAGGATCGGTGGATCTGAGATTGATTCCTATTCGTCAATTAAGAACTGAAGTGTTAAATTTGATCCCCATATGAAAATGGATTTACAGGTTAATTCTATGTGTCGTACTATTAATTTCCATCTCAGAAATATTGCTCGTATTCGTCGTTTTATGGATCATAATACATGTGCACATGTAGTGAGGTCTTTGGTCCTTTCTAGGCTGGACTACGGTAATTCTCTTTTAGGCGGTATTTCAAATTCTAATGTCAAGCGCCTGCAAATACTTCAAAATCGTGCTGCGCGTCTTATTTTCTGTGTTAACAGACGAACCAGCGCCGCGCCACTTATTGCGTGAACTTCATTGGCTACCCGTCCAGCAGAGAATCGACTTCAAGATTTTACTGCATGTGTACAACTGTGTAAATTTATTAGGCCCCTCATATTTGTCTGATGTTGTGTCTTTTTATCAATGTGCTCGCGCTGGTCTTAGGTCTTCTAAGGACACAACTCGTCTTGTTGTTAATGCTAACAAACGTGCAATAGGCAAAACAGCATTTTCGCACTTAGGCCCTAAGCTATGGAATGACCTCCCCATTTTTATTCGCAATGCCTGTAGCGTTCATACTTTTAAAAAGATGCTAAAAACTCACCTGTTTCCATCAGAGTAATTTTTACATTATTGCCCGTGTTTATATTATGTATCTATATTCTTGGCATTTGTATTCTATATACTTGCTGTATTTTTATAATACTTTAACTGTGTATATACTTTGATTGATTGTATCTTTTTAATATTTTATGATGTTGTTATTTGTATTGTGTACGGCGCTTTGATCTTTTTTGGAAAAGCGCCTTATAAATGCTTTGTAATAATAATAATAAATAATAAAATTGCATGACAACTTTAGTTTAGCAGTACGAATTAAAATGCAATAAACGATACAAGTTTGCAATACAACCACGGTTTGCGGTTTCCTGCCATGTCTTGCAGGATTTGCATTTCTGTGGCCGCCATTGTAATTGTGAGCCGGCGGCCAGCAGGCAGAAGTCACAATACCTTAACATACGATGTAAATAATGTAACTGATTATTGTAATTTTGCTTGTGGTTTGTAAAATATAGTGCATGAAAGATGAATCGTTTAGGGCGCCCGGTCGAGATGATTTATGTTACATGGTTGTATGTTGTGGTGTGCTGTTTACCCAGACTAGGTACAGCACAGCACATATACAGCCATGTAACATAAAACATCTCGGCCGGGCGCCCTGCATGATTCATATTTCATGCACTCTATTTTACATACAAGAAAAAGTACAATAATCAGTTACAATATCTTAAAATACGATGTAAAAAATGATGTAAATAATGTGACAAATTAATGTTTGTCACATGACAAATTACACTGCAGCATGACAAATTAATGTTTGTCACATGACAAATTACACTGCTAGCATGACAAATACATTTTGTTGCAATACAAATTAATTTTGTTGCATTACTAATAAAATAAAAAAATTGTCAAAAAAGACACCTTTTCATGACAAATTATAATTTGTCATTTCATGCTGCATGACAAATTATTTAGTTGGAAAGACAAATATTTAATTCGTCATTTAAGACAATCGGCATGACAAATTTGTGTTTTTCAAATGACAAAGTAATGTTTTCAGTGTACATCACAAAATATCCAAAATATACAGTGTTGTGACCAAGTCACCAACAGACCAATATAAAGAGTCACAATTCAAATCAATGACAGAGCCTACTCGAGTTAAGTCAGGTCTTTCTAACATTGTATTGTCAAGTCAAGTCATAATAGTTTAATCAATACAATAGATGAAGTCAACTCAAACCAACAATTTGCTCAAGTTAGGTCAAGTCTATGCTCATGATCAAGTCACATCAAGTAGTACTATACTGAACATAAAACTGTTTGATTAGTCCATGGAAAAAACCTTGTTCTACGGGCAAACAGATGTCTCAAGTAGGGTCGGTCAGGGTGGGGGAGTAGGGGGCTGTTTTGATTTTTTTAAATCTAATTTTTTAAACAAATTGTTGTGGTTTTTTTTAATTAAAAAATCTCATCAAATTAAACAAAAAGACAAAAGGGTCCCATAGAACAAGCGTTTGTTTTGTTGCCTTTTATCCTACTAGTATCAAGTCTTGTTCAGGTTACTTAGAAGTAGCTTTTAAGGCCTCACCAAACTCCACCAACGCTGCGCTCTGACACATGCGTATAGTGCCCATTACAAAACCAAAACAACGCTCGATCGGGAAAGCGTTTTCCGATAATTCGATCAGCCTACGCTTTGGGTGAAAGCGGCGAACGCACAGGCCAACGCTGAAGTTGAATTCATGTCAACTTTGTACGCTGTCCACGGACCAATCAGCAAGCAGGACACTTTGCCGGACTTTTGACGTCACATATTTTTTCTTGAGCTCCCATTCATGAAAATACAGCCGAAATAGGCAAATCCCAGGCAAATCAGGCTATTTTTGCTGATGGAATGATATTGTGTATGTCAAGGTATATGTTTATACAGTAGGCCTAAGCAAGTTTGTTGCAATGTTGATGCCAGTGATGTGCTAGAAATGCAAATTTAAGGCGTTTTGTGAGGTAGTTTGGTCGTCTGTTCTCCAGAATACCATATTAGCCCCACCCACAGCGTTGACGCATTTGCTGATTTGGTCGAGCGTTAACCAACTCTAGCGTTCAGCGTAGATTCCCGATGAGCGGCAGAGCGTTGGTACATTTTGTGACAAGCGTACACAGAAAACTTTTCTGAGTCGAGCGACTCGCTTACGTGAGTAATCATTTTGTCCGTGAGGCGACCCGCTTTCAGAATGTATGCGAGTCATATTACACACTTTAAGCGAGTCAAATGACCCATGTAAGTAGGTATAATTGGTATGAAAGTGGGTCATTGGTAATTGATTGACCCACTTGTGCGAATCACATTACTCACTGAAAGTACAAATGTCTCAAGTGACCTATTTAAATAGGTCAATTGACCTGCCTACGTGGGTCACATTACTCAGTTAGGTGGGTATTCATTTTTGTCCGTGAGGCGACCCGTTCAACAATCGAGTGAGTCAATAGACACACTTCCAACTCAACGTGAGTCAAATGACTCGGATCTGTTAAACAATTCCAGTGAGTCAATGGACACACTTCAAAGTCAAAGCGAGTCAAATGACTCAGATCTGTTTAACAATTCCAGTGAGTCAATGGACACACTTCAAACTTAAAGTGAGTCTAATGACTCACATCTGTTTAACAATTCCATTGAGTCAATGGACACACTTCAAACTCAAAGTAAGTCAAATGACTCGGATCTGTTTAACAATTCAAGTGAGTCAATCGACACACTTCATACTGAAAGTGAGTCAAATCCATTTAACAATTCAAGCGAGTCAATGGACACACTTTAAAGCGAGTCAAATGACTCGGACAGATAATTCCAAATGATACACACATTACAAAACAATGAGATTTGATGTCAGTGAATTTATTGACTCCATCATTAATATTTTCATACACAAATTCAAATGCCAAAGATGAGTATTGGTACTCTTTAGTATTACATTGGCAGGACTAAGGAAAGGTTTTTGGAATTTTGTGAGTGCTGTAATTATTGAACTATTAATGCATCTAAAAGTATACATTTTTGGATGGGATTTGGGTCAGAGAATCCATTTTTGGCATCGATTTTGACCAAAAATGTTGATTTTTTGAGAAAATCATAAAAAAAATCACTTTTGACCAATTTTTCTTGGGAAAAAGTAAAGACACTCTAACTTAGGGCGTGTTCTCACTGCGAATGTTGACTCATACCTAGGTGCGAGTCTGCATGCATAACAGTGATGTTGCGTTCTCATTGTGCGATTAAAATACATCAAAATACCGATGTGGTATAGAGTCCACTTACCCGGATGTTACTTGTTTACAAGTTTAAGCGAGTGCGCCGTGCGTACTTACTGCGTAAATACCACGCGTGCATGACATTTAGCCGCGTGAAATTGCATTTTGAAGCGCGCGGCGGACGGCGGCGCAGTCTGACGCAGCGCAACATGCTTGTTATTGTGGAACAAGTGGTACGAGTCCACATACGATAAGTAAAACGCGTTCTCACTAGCGATTTTGATACCATGTCCTAGGTGCGAGACTACCTCTTCGAGTAGGTTTCGACCCTACATCGTTGATGTAGGGTCAAACCCCCTTATTGCGCGTTCCTACTAGGCTTGGAAGTAGGTTCGATGTAGCATCGAGTCCACGTCCTGGTATCAAACAGCCACAGTGGGAACGGGTCGGTTTTCTAAATTTTTTCACCTAAACTTTGTTATTGACATTTTGACCAAAAGTGCCCAAAAGGTTAAATAATGAAAAAACCTACCCCAAGTTTGTGTCTTTACATGCCACTTGGGCATATTTTACTAAAAATGTCAGTAACTGTTTGGTTTTTTTGGGCAATCTGTAAAAAAAATAAGAATATTTGGTTAAAAATTGATGCCAAAAATGGATTCTCTGACCCATTTTCTTTACAAAAATGTATACTTTTATATTCAAGTAACTCATAGTTCAAAAATTACAGCACTCGAAAAATGCAAAAAGTGACTTCTTGAGTCCCGCCATAAGTAGGTGGTTTATCTTTAACTTTGATATCAATTTTGACAACTTGACCGGATGCGAATCAACACTAGTCATGACAATTATAATAATGATAATAATAAATTTACATACAATAATATTAATCAGAACCTCTAATATAATTTGGGGGAGTAATTCTGTTATACCCTTCACAGGGGTATTCATAGTGCGTAATTGTTAAGAACGACGCATACTACCGATGTTGGTGTGTAGGGTATAACAGAATTATGCCAATTTGGGTAATGTGGATATGCTAAAACCAAAGCATAAAGATAAATTGGAATGACAGAATGTGTGTAAAATTAGGCAACATATCCACTAAATCAATTTGGAATTAAATATGTCGAAAAGTCATCAGTAGTATTCAATCCAAAAAGATTCAAAATATAACGACTAAAATTTGGAAATAGAACGTATTATACTAATACACAAAGCAAAAATACAGAATAACAGTATAATACAAGTTTAACCCATCATCAACAATTGAATAAATATCGCACATGGCAAATACACAATATGATATTATCTGCTCGCCGTGAGATTCATTTGAGCGTATCAACCAAATCTCACCACAGACATACATGTATCATAAACGATGAATTTGAGAAGTAAGCAGCCAATGTCTTTATTAAAAGAATTTGGACCTACATTACAAATTACTGTGACCAAACACATATTATTGTTACAAAAACATGATTATAAACTTAATTTGGATTCACATTGACTACCCAAATATTAAACATTTAGCAATCATGGAACTCAAAATATACCAAACAAATAAATCATAAGGTTGTATGAGTCTAAGCTGCTCCAAAAAGGTTTGGATTTTTTCCTCTCAAGCACAAGATTCTCAAATATCGCGGGAT
Source organism: Ophiura sarsii (assembly GCA_035610835.1). NCBI lineage: Eukaryota > Metazoa > Echinodermata > Ophiuroidea > Amphilepidida > Ophiuridae > Ophiura > Ophiura sarsii. The sequence continues at coordinate 30,727 of JAYJML010000369.1, read as the reverse complement.
ATGCTCATTTAGTGTCATATATCCATGTAAAGCTGACGGACCAGCTACTCGTTTGAGAACATGGCGAGGTCACAATCTGAATGCGCCAAAATCAACACTATTTCATGCTCAAAAGAACGTCTGTTCAATGAAGTGTTACGGTACATTGACCACTACAGTGTAGTAGTGTGATGATCTATCGATTTTTAAGCACAAAATAGTGTTGATGTTGGCACTTTCAGGTTGCAACCTCCCCATGTTCTCAAGCATGAGGCTGAGCACTGGAACAAGGGATTGCTTCAAATTGGATAGCATTGTAAATATGAACACATCAGCTTTTAACTGACACTAAATGAACATATCCAGATATATTTGAACAAATTGTGATTGAAAAAAAAATGCCAAACTTTGTTTGAGCAGTTTATAAACAATTCAAAACCTTCCAAAGTTTCCACTCTATCAAATTCATGTGAAAACAATAAAGTTATTCCAACTTCATCCATAATAAAACATGACATGAGCACTTTGCAGAGCACTCAAATTTGGGATGAATTTGGCTTGAAGTCATCATAATCATAGAGGCACTAAATCAAAAGATTAAATCAAACAAGTCGAATGAAACCATACTTGAATAATAGAAATAAGAATTTGAAATACCAAAGACATGCAAGATAATTGCAAGTTTTATACGTATTATAATAATCTCAAAGTCCAAAATAAATCACTAACAATATTCAATATCAAGTTCATTGACCTATGTAGCTAGGTGGTAAATAAACAATTGGATGGTCAAGCAATCTCAAGTGGCCAATTTGCAGCCCATTGAGATTAGAGAGCAAGCCTGACTAATTTACATGAAATGGCTTGGGTTGTACTCAGTCATGCACAGGCCTATCATAAATATGAGTTTCGCAAAGTTGAATTTTCAAAGACTTCCAAAATTACTCGCAAAGGTCTACCATATCAAAATAAACTGCTCCAAAAAAAGTTGATTTTTTTTTCAATCACAATTTGTTCAAATATCGCGGGATATGTTCATTAAGTTTTATAAATCCACGTAAAGCTGATATGTGTTCATCTTTACAATGATACAAAATGTGAAGCAATCCCTTGCTCCAGTGCTCAGCTACTTGCTCGAGAACATGGGGGGGTCACAATCTGAATGTGCCAAAATCAACACTATTTCGTGCTCAAAAGAACATTTTTGTTGTCTGTTCAATGAAGTGTTACATAGACCACTACAGTGTAGTGTGATGATTTTTAAGCACAAAATAGTGTTGTTTTTGGCACTTTCAGATTGCGACCTCCCCATGTGGCTGAGCACTGGAAAAGGGGATTGCTTCAAATTGGATATCATTGTAATGATGAACACATCAGCTTTTACATGATATATTAAACTAAATGAACATATCCCGAGATATTTGAACAAATTGTGATTGAAAAAAATTCCACAAAGTTTTTTTGAGCAGTTTAGTATTAGTACACATTGGGGCGACACTTTTATTTATGACAGAATAACAAGTTTCCAAGCATTTGTCATAGTGCTTGAATTTGCTCCAAGTCGACATGGAGCATATCATCCAATCCCGATTCTGTACTACAAAAGTGTCACAATCTTAACTACACAAAATGACCTGCATGTACAATATATTCATTAAATCAACTGCCAACAGATTGGGGTATTTATTGGCAGCAATGGTCCTAAACTAGATCAGATTTGGTGGTCGAAAAATGCTGGCATAAGTTTGTATCAAATCACAAACTTTATTATAAACCAAAAGCCAACAAAACAAATTGCTCATTCCAAAATGATACCAAATGTACTTGCAGATCTAAACTATACTCATATAAATACCATCTCAAAGTTTAAATATTCAAAGTGTAAATTGGTTCCAAAAAGTTATGCTCCAGGTAAAGAAACAACTAGATCATTTCTTAACCAGCACCAAAGTTTCAATTGACTTCGCTAGTCATGTAAAAGGTATCCAACAATAATTGTCTTTACTGGGTACATACATTGCATTATCTTGCAATTTCATTCTTTCTTCAACATTTTGAACTTGTGATCATTAACCTTTTCTAATCAAGAAAAACAAACAAGTAGCAAATCATATTAATAAAATGATTATTGTGGAATTTTTAACATTTCAATTTGACTGTTGTCTGCCCAAGTTAACATTTACTTGAAAAACAATGAGCAATTTACCACTTTTCACTACGGTATAGCAACAAATCAGTCACATGTACAGGGTCTCTCTGGATCCAAATTTGAGATCACCAATTTTCATTACACACTGGTAACTACAAAACCTTGAAATGTAACTACTAACATTATTACCCATATAGGTTATTTCATTTCAACTTAGAGTTGATGTTGTAAAGGAGATACAAATACCACACCCAAAAATGTATTGCATCGAACACGTTCAGGATAATCTTCTGCAGAAAAGTTAATGAACCAAGTAACTGTGGGTGATATGCGAAGTTGAAGAAGTAATGTGTAGCCATGATGAGTATGCCAACTGCTTTCATCAAGTCGGCCGTGGAACACACTTCTTCAACTTCAGCTATCAGGGTGTAATCCTTGACGGTTTCATTTACTATGGCAGCAAATGAGCCTTCATACTGAATGTGTATGTGTGATGGGATGGACTCTTCATCTACCTATTGAAGTATTACATTATCTTGCAATTTCATTATTTGTTCAAAATTTTGAACTTGTGATCATTAACTTTTTTAATCAAGAACAACAACTTGACAAGTAGCAAATCATATTAATAAAATGATTGTGGAATTTTTAACGTTTCAATTTGACTGTTGTCAGCAACAAATTAACATTTACTGAAAAAACAATGAGCAATTTACCACTTTTCACTACGGTATAGCAACAAATCAGTCACATGTACAGGGTCTCTCTGGATCCTCCAAATTTGAGATCACCAATTTTCATTACACAATGGTAACTACAAAACATTGAACTTTTATGTAACTACTAACATTATTACCTATAGGTTATTTCATTTCAACTTAAGTTGATGTTGTAAAGGAGATACAAATACCACACCCAAAAATGTATTGCATCGAACACGTTCAGGATAATCTTCTGCAGAAAACTTAATGAACCAACTATAACTGTGGGTGATATGCGAAGTTGAAGAAGTAATGTGTAGCCATGAGTATGCCAACTGCATTCATGAAGTCGGCCATGGAACACAATACTTCACCTTCAGCTATCAGGGTGTAATCCTTGACGGTTTCATTTACTATGGCAGCAAATGAGCCTTCATACTGAATGTGTATATGTGACAGGAAGGACTCTTCATCTAGCAATTGGGTCATTCCATGTCAAATCAACCAATGGTGGTACAGATCACCTCACAGATTTGGCTGAAATTCATTTCTAGTATACATCTATAGGTACCATGAACACATGCCAAATATAAAATTCCAACGCCAAGTCGTTTCGAAATTATGGCCCTTCAAAGTTCGAATGGTACCCACCTTAAATTGTGCGCATTTTGAGTCGTTGAATAGTTTTCGTTTTTAAATGCCTATTAATAGAGGACCTTTGAAATAAGATTGAAAGCTAAAAATTGATACTTAAGGGTGACTGTAACCCAAACAAGGCCTCAAAACAAGTGTATCTCATCCCCCTTTCTCTCTACAGGCAGCTCAAAACACCAATTTAGACCGTCGAACAAATTAATTTCCATTTTAAGACCCCTTAAATTATGGTTGATAGTCACCGAAAAGCTTCATATTGCATGTGTATTGTCCAGTCACATGTTGTTACCCCCAAGGAAGGATAAAACTCTCATTTATTTAATTAATGGTTGGCAAGGGTCCAAAGAAGCTCCAGACAGAAAATATTGAAAAAACACAGACCTTCTTTGTGACCTTTGACCTAGCCAACAGTTTAAATCAAACTTTAAACTCACACCATTTGTTAATACATGTCTACCATTCATATAAACCAAAAAGGTTATTAGAGACTCTTCTCCTTCATGGTCAGGCAACTCTTTGTAATTTGTGTTTTTTGCCCATTTTCCATGTAAACTGCTCACAAAAAGTTAGGAAGCTTTTTTTAATCAAGTATATTTTTATTATTTATTACCCTCTTTGTATCTGTTATATATCAATGGAAAGCTGAAGTGTTCCTCTTTAAAATGATACCACATTTGCAATGATCAAATGTTGCTGAACTTGGCCACATGAATGAGAATGAGGCAAAGTCACAAATCAAATGTGCCAAAATTACCGTTATCTGTGCCAAACAGTCAATATATAGGTAATGATCAATAATCAAACCGGTCATGCTTGAGAACCAATATTTGCACCAGTGGCGTAGCTCAGGGGGGGCAGGGGGGCATGCCCCCCTGACGGAAAAAAACCCCTTTGTGCCCCCGCCCCCAGCCCCTCTAAAAAATTTAAAAAAAGGAGAAAAAAAAAGAAAATAATGATAAAAGACCGAGATGGCGGGCGGTTATGTGTAGGTATATTCAACCCAAATAGTCAAATAAGGCAAAATAATACATGTTTTAACATGTATTGTGCGATATTTTTTGACCGTGCGAAATGTTTTGAACCTCAACCCCCCCCCCCCCCCCCCCCCACCACTTACGTGAATTTCACGAGTTGGTGACTGGGGAAAAATTTGGGTCAACCTTTTACGAAAAATTCAGAAATCTTGCCCCCCCCCTGAAAAAAATCCCAGCTACGTCACTGATTTGCACCAGTGAGCACAACACACACACCCCAACCCTCATCTCTTTAGAAAACCATTATTTGGGTATTTGCAAGACTGGGTTAATGATTCCAGGTGGAAGGTCATGAAGGTAAGTGATGAAAGGTTTAGGCCTACAACTTGTACATTTTTTCTGAGACACAGTAAACGTTTTGCAGTTTCAATATGCCGCGTTTAACAGATTTTGAGAGAGCCCCTGCCATTACCTATTGACTGTTAAGCACAGATAACGGTAATTTTGGCACATTTGATTTGTGACTTTGCCTCATTCTCATTCATGTGGCCAAGTCCAGCAACATGTCATCATTGCACATTTGGTATCATTTTAAAGAAGAACACTTCAGCTTTCCATTGATATGCAACATAATACAAGAGGATAATAAATAATAAAAATATACTTGATTAAAAAAAGTTTCCTAACTTTGTGTGAGCAGTTTATAATGACTGGTGAATTTGGCAACCCATTTCAGATTATGACTAAGTATTTTAATCAGCATTTTTAAGAAAAAATGTCTCAAGAAATTTCTGTGACAGAATTGCGACATTATGAAAGATATGGGGAAACAAAATTACACATTCATTTTTCCAACAAATACTTAGGTCAAAATCTGAAATGGGTTGCCGAATTTAGCAGTCATGATACATAGAAAATGGGGAAAATACCCCAATTTAAAACAGTTGCCTGACCATGGAGGAGAAGAGTCTCTAAAATTGTTTTTGGTTTATATGAATGGTTAGACATTTATTAACAAATGGTGTGAGTGTTAAGTTTGATCAGGGATACTATTAATTTTGGTATAGGAAAGTCCTATACTAACGTACGTAGCGAAAACGGACCCTTTTGCATATTTGAATAAATTATAGTAATCGTCCGGAATGCGTCCGTGACCGGCGTTTAACGCGTTTAACAATGTTTAACCGGGTTTAACGGCAGGTTAGTCAGCATAGGTTTGGGGGCGCTGTAGATTTAAACAGACGACGGTGGCCACGCGAAACCTAAATTTTGAATTCGTATTGAATAACACGTAATCGCGAATTTTAAACTATCATTTTGACAAATACATCATAATTAAAAGGATTTTTATCGTTAACCGGGCGATGACTGTTAAAAATAATTCAAAATGGTGCACTCCCGTTGCCAAATTGGGTCGTCTGAGAGACGCGTGGCCAGCGTTGCGTCGTCTGCTACAATCATCACGCCTGATCGGTATAGCGCCCCCAATTCTATGCTGACTAAGTTCAATTTAAAAGTGGACCCGATCGGCAAGCTCAGTGACATACCCCTGGTTTGATTTTAACTGTTGGCTAGGTCAAAGGTCACAAAGAATGTCGGTGTTGTTTCAATATTTTCTGTCTGGAGCCTACTTTGGACCCTTGCCTATTTTGGACCCTTGCCTACTTTGGACCCTTGCTAACTATTGATTAAATGAGTCAGGGCTCTATCCTTGCTTGTGGGTAACAACATGTGACTGTACAATACACATGCAATATGAAGCTTTTCTGTGACTATCAACCATGATTTAGGGGGGTATTAAAATGACAATTAATTTGTACGACAGACTAAATTGGTCTTTTGAGCTGCCTGTAGAGAGAAACAGCGATAAGATACCCCCTTTCCAAACTGTGGAAGGTAGTTCTTCCATAGTTTGTTCACTATGCCATCTCGTCTATCAGCAAAAGTGAGGTCCATAAGCATCCTAATCTTAGTAGTATCTTGCCTCAACTTTCGATTTTCAACCTGCATCAGTTGAATGTGTTTCTCAATTGTTGTATCATCTTCGCCCACCATTGGTGTTTTGAGCTGCCTGTAGAGAGAAACAGCGATAAGATACCCCTTTCCAAACTGTGGAAGGTAGTCTTCCATAGTTTGTTCACTATGCCATCTTGTGTCCATAAGCATCCTAATCTTAGTAGTATCTTGCCTCAACTTTAGATTTTCAACCTGCATCAGTTGAATGCGTTTCTCTATTGTTGTATCATCTTCGCCCACCATTGGTGTTTTGAGCTGCCTGTAGAGAGAAACAGCGATAAGATACCCCTTTCCAAACTGTGGAAGGTAGTCTTCCATAGTTTGTTCACTATGCCATCTTGTGTCCATAAGCATCCTAATCTTAGTAGTATCTTGCCTCAACTTTAGATTTTCAACCTGCATCAATCAGTTGAATGCGTTTCTCAATTGTTGTATCATCTTCGCCCACCATTGGTGTTTTGAGCTGCCTGTAGAGAGAAACAGCGATAAGATACCCCTTTCCAAACTGTGGAAGGTAGTCCTTCCATAGTTTGTTCACTATGCCATCTCGTCTGTCAGCAAAATCGAGGTCCATAAGCATCCTAATCATAGTATAGTATCTTGCCTCAACTTTCAATTTTCAACCTGCATCAGTTGAATGTGTTTCTCTATTGTTGTATCATCTTCGCCCACCGGCCACTTAGGTAAGTAGTGCGTAACTCCCCACTGGTTAGCCGGCCTATTCTTTGCAGTATCTGTAGGTGCCGATGTACTTTTAGTAGGTTTGGCTAACTTGGCTGGTGGCTTTGCATGTTCATTATCTTTCTCATGCCGCTTTCGTTCATTTCTGAATTTTTGTGACAAGGCGTTCTTCCAATAGTTCTGAAATGAAAATGCAATGTAACACACATTTTAATTTCATTTTACCCTAATCCATTCATCTCCAGTTAGGGACGCACCATTAGACATTATATTTTCAGTGGGGGGAGGGGTAGGAAGTTGGGTTGGGGGGGGGGCTGCCGCCGTAAGGGGGAATTTTATTTTTTGAGGTATTCATTCATATTGAATTGTGCGAGGTAATTTTTTTCTTCTTTTTTTACTCATCGGGGGGGGGGGGGGTTTGGGGGTTTGGGGGGCCTGCATACAGGGGGATTTTTTTTATAAACTTCCTTCCCCCCCCCCCCCCCCCTGAAAATCTAATGGTGCATCCCTTAAACTAATCATTATAAGACAATCCTGATGAATACACCTTTCATGTCTGGTTCCAAAACATTCAAGGGCACTAACAGATCCTTCATGGAGGGAGCCCTCCATTTTTTTCTTCAGAAATTGGGTTTTTCACAAACGTAATACTTATATAATCATTAATTATACATGGGTTAGCATGGGTTGGCACCCTGGGTTTCACGTCCGTAGTATACTGCCTTTTGGAGTAGTCCAGAAGGGAAAGGACTAATTTATGAATCTGGCATTTGTAAATTTATGAATATAGCGTAAATGCTGCACCTGTTAAGTTACGTCACTGTCCAGAGGAAGCCAAATAGAGTATAGGGCCGTGATTGGTCAATTACCTATTTGAATTCAAGTATGTCACATCTTCACGTTTTACTGCGCCCTTGCCATCGCGAATGACGCTGTTATGCATGATACGCACCAGTTGCATGAGATGCTGGGGAATCGTATACACTGTGATCGACAAATTGTTGTTTTAAATTGATTATACTAGTGATAGCGTCTAGTCTAGTAATAGTAGTACTATAGGACCTAGTCGTGGACTTGTGGTTGGCATGGGAGTACTTTGGGCGGTAGACAAAATAGTTGAGACAATCATGTGTGCATTTTTGTTTACACCATACCAATTTTTTTTTTTTTTAGAAAAAAAGTTTAAAAAATAATTCTCTGAAACTATGATTAGTAACAAAAAGAAAATCGCATACCTCATAGCCTATTTTCCAAAAATAAACTAAAAAATGGCACAGCACTTACCTTATTTGCAAAATGTTTCTGAGACAGACTATTTTCTTTGTTTGGCCTAAGCTAGAAATTGGAGTCAACGGTTGGTGTTTTGTAATGCTGCATTTTCCCTTTTGGCCTTTTCAGATTCTCCATCTCTCAAGTTAGTTGCACAATGCCATCCTGCTGCAATGGTAATTAATGATAGAATATATGAAAGTATGAACTTAATGCCAACATTTGACAAGATGAGCATCAAAATAAAAATCTGAAATCCCAAAAAATAAGGCCTACTATATTAGTGGGCATGATCATAATATTTTGAAAATAAAAGTATCTCTTTGAAAATGGAATGCATGCACATATAGAAACAAAGTACTTTTCTATGAAAATGATGGTTCAACCATGTCTGCAGGCTGAATAATAAAAAAGTTATAACCAAAAGTAGTTTGCCTCATATTGCTAAAACTGATCAAGTTATACACATTTTAAACCATTTTAGGTTAAAAAAATGTTTACTTTCATGATGTCCAGTTGCTTGTGTTTGGATATTTAGACATCAGTGAATACATCCCAGCCCAATTCGTACTACTTCGCTGGATTTAAAAGAGGTAAACATGGAGTTTTCCACATATTTTTGCTACAAAATTGTCAAACAAAGGGCGCCCTCTATTATAGTCCATGTTATGAACATCCCTTCCTATAGTATTCAGGCCTTGAAATAAGAAATGAAAAGGACAGGCAATTTAAGGCAATTTGAAAGGGGCACCAACTTTATCAAAGGCCATTATAAATGTACTTTTGAATGGAGTAAAAACAGGCAGAAATTGAGGGCATCAAGGCTACTAGTACTAGGTGGGGCATCGAAGGCAATTGCCTTCGATGCCTTCGATTAATTCAAGCCCTGCAGTATAGTATGATTACAAATTGAACTAGAGCACATTGCGCTTCAAGAAGCGCGGATATTGGCTTTCTTATTTAAAATCTGACAAGAGGTCATTGACCCCTTGTGACCCCATATGACATGTTAATCTTTTTTAATAGCTGTTTACGTGAAATAACTGAATATTCACATTTTGACCTCTAGTGACCCCTTGTTGACCTTTCACTTAATTGTACTGATTGACTTATTTTCTTGGCTCATCAAACCAAACAAGATGTCAAAGTTTGGTCTAAATCGGACAATGTCTTAACTTTTATGCCTGTAAAGTTCAATGACCCTTAGTGACCCCATATGACATGTGAATTTTAATAGCAGGAGACCCTATGCACATGGTCATAAGGAATCATTTGACTATTTGTGGCGATTGTAACATGTAAACTGTAGGAGTAGCGTTTTTAAGGATATTCACATTTTGACCTCTAGGGACCCCTTGTTGACCTTTGACCTAGTTCAAATGATTGACTTATTTTCTTGGCTCATCAAACCAAACAAGATGTCAAAGTTTGGTCCAAATCGGACAATGTCTTAACTTTTATGCTTGTAAAGTTCAATGACCCCTAGTGATCCCATATGACATGTGAATTTTAATAGCAGGAGACCCTATTATGCACATGGTCATAAGGAATCATTTGACTATTTGTGGCGATTGTAACATGTAAACTGTAGGAGTAGCGTTTTTAAGGATATTCACATTTTGACCTCTAGGGACCCCTTGTTGACCTTTGACCTAGTTCAAATGATTGACTTATTTTCTTGGCTCATCAAACCAAACAAGATGTCAAAGTTTGGTCCAAATCGGACAATGTCTTAACTTTTATGCTTGTAAAGTTCAATGACCCCTAGTGATCCCATATGACATGTGAATTTTAATAGCAGGAGACCCTATTATGCACATGGTCATAAGGAATCATTTGACCAAGTGTGGTGATTGTAACATGTAAACTGTAGGAGAAGTAGCATTTTAAAGGAGTGTTTGGAAGAAAGAAAGAAATCTGAGGAGCACAGTATTGGCTCGCTGCGCGAAGCCAATATAAAGACACACAGGGTAAAATTTAAGACTCGCTCCGATTTTGACTGGTCATGACTCATTTTGTAGGCATTGATGAGACAAGAAAAAAAGTCAATCATTTTTTTGGGGTCAAAGGTCAAGAAAAGGTCACTAGGGGTCCTAATGTAGTAAAAATGTACATTTCGACCCCTAGTGACCTTTTTTTGACCTTTGACCCCAAATTCATGATTTTTTTTAGAAAGTAGATTTTCTTGCAGATTTACATTTCTGCTCATAGGCCTAGTAAAAAAATAAACATGTTTCCCGTCCCCGCCCGCCTCAGTTTTAGCCGCCGCCTCCTGTTTTTTACTATTTACTATTAAAAAAAATAAAAAATAAAAATCTTGGGGAAAAAATAGCAAAAAATTGGAAAATAGTAAATAGTAAGACCCTCCTCCCTCCTTTTTTTAAAAAGTCCGGACGGGAAACATGTTATTTTTGTTAGTATGCCTAAATCGTATTTATACATTCCAAGTTACAGAGCGATACGATTCCTAATTACTAAAATATAAACCGTCGTGTTAGGGGGGGGGGGGGGGGGTAGGGTAAAAAAAAAATGCACGCTCACAACATTTCGCACAGTCACAACATTTCGCACGGTCACAACATTACGCACGGTCACAAATTTCGCACGGTCACAAATTTCGCGCGGTCACAAAATTTCGCACGGATTTGTTGACTAGTGTTGTGCTTTTGTACTGCGAAATTTTCTTTACACTTTCTTTCCCTTTCTTCTTTTCTTTCTTTCTTCTTTTCTTTCTTTCCCCTTTTTTTCTCTGTTTCCTTTTTCTTTTTCCTCCCTTTTTCCTTTCTCCCTCTCTTTTCTTTCCCTTCCCCCCTTCTTTTTTACTTTTCCCTTCCCCCCATTTTCCCTGGTGGGTAGGTTTGAATTTCCTGCTGAGCACCTTCAGGGGAGGGGGGGGGGGGGGGCACTGTCGTCCCCCCCCCCCCCCCCCCCGGCTGTTACGCCACTGGGTTGGAATACAAGCGCTACGTTCAAGGTATTGGTTCAATCAACCAACCAATGCAAAGCTTCCGAATTCTGAACCACATCGGAACTGATCGGAATATATTTTAAACAAAATTCATGAAAATGACTTGATGACTGATGTGCCGCTTTAATCCTCTACTACGGCACCATGTCATGCAAGGCTACACTTGGCTTGTTGAATGTTTCATGAAATATACTAAAATATCGTTAAACTTACCTTGTTTGACTGCAATACAACACACACCATTACACCAACAACGACCGAGAGCAGACGACTTGTTGTGGCAAGATGGCAAGATGGCGGCCGGCGGAGACGTGTGTGCCTGGGCTATCCCATAATATATTTTACTTTTGACCAATCACGATTTTTGGAACGATCTTTACTCACTTGCAAATAAGTAAACGTGTAAACTGACCCATTAAAATGCATTGACTCATGTCTTACGTGGGTCAATTCAAATGGGTCAGACTGTATTGACTCATCATACGTGTCTCGACATGTCGACCGACCCATTCAAATACATTGACTCATCTTACGTGGGTCAATTCCAATGGATCCGAATGCACGACCCATCCTAAGTGAGTCGCTTCGCCGGGACACGGTCACTTGACACAGCTAGACGGGTAATGTGAGATGACCCACTGCAAGTGAGTCACTTGACCCATCTTTGACCCAGAAAAGTTTTCTGTGTAGCGTTGGCAACGCTTGCGCTCAGCATTGAAGCGTAGTGGAGTATGGTTAGGCCTTTAGGCATAATATACTCATTTTGACAGTCAATTGTTTTAGACTCATCTTACTCAAGGCTCGAGCAAGTCATGTCTTTGGCTAAAGGGACTCAAGTCAAGCCAAGTTTGTTTTGTTTTGATAAATGACTCGAGTCATGTCATTTGAAAAGTGAATTGAGACCAAGTCACAAAACACTGATCAAGGCAATGCTCTCAATAACTTGAGTCAAGTGACGTCATCAAATATAGTGACTGATGAGGTCCAAGTATTTGACTGGGGTTGTTCATAAGAATTGATATGTGTCTGACCATGGTTGCACAAAGTGCGGGAGCAGGGAGCACCGCTCCCGGGAAATAATGAGCAGAATTGGGGAAATAATGCCAAGTGGAAAAAGAAAAAGTATTGGGGAAAAGGGGAAAAAGATGAGAAGAAAATGCAAACTTTGGGTTATGAGCTGTGGTTGCAGGTATAGTAACGTGTTTATTGTTCTATTGCTTTTCCCCAGTGGCGACGCTACAGCTAATTAGGGGGCAAGGGGAGGGTATTTCCCCAAAATATAGTTTTGTGCCCCCACCCCCTCAAAAAAATAAAAATTAGAAGAAAAAAAATCGACAATTTTAGCATAAAGAGGCAATTTTTTTCGCGCTTCGCGCAGATTTTCGTACTAAATTAGACCATTTTACCTTAATATGCCACATAAAAAAAAAATCTTCATGCTGCTGTAAATAGGTGGGGAAATGTTAAGCTCAAAACCTTGCTCCTGGGGAAGAAACAACTTTGTGCAACACTGTGTGTCTCACCTGATCTGTATTACCGATATGTTATTCGCTGCATTAAGACTTGGTACTTGGTAGGTTGTCCTCCATAGTACTCCGCAGGGAAGTTTTAACATGAGGTTGGTGGTCACGGGTGGGGGTTAAGGTAAGGAACGCTCTGTTTGAAGGAGGTCTGCGTCAATCATGGGGGTGGACAGGGGGACACGTCCTCCCCACTTTGTGAAAGGTGGGGGGACACAATATCAAATGTAGGCCTACCCCCCCCCCCCACACTTTTTTGAACTCGTGTATCATAAACTTGTGTATATCATTAAAGGGTACTGTAATGTGCCACAGTATCATCCTCCAAACTACTATTTACTACTATTGACCTAACCATCCTCCAAGTTAATTCTACAAGCCTCTGTGGCATAGATGAGATTGGATCAAGACTATTCTTTTCTCATGTCTGAAGGCTGACAGCAAAATTGTTAACTTTATTTGTTGGGAGTGGCTGTTTTTCATTCAGCCAGCATGCTTTAGGCTTTTTAAGCCTGACCCGAGCAATTTGCTTAAGTCTGGTCCCTTCAGGACACAAGCGTGTGTCCGTACGGACCGACCGTGTAAACAAACAAACAAACAAACAAACAATACCCAGGATATAAAGTTTAAATACCGATTTCTAAACGCTTGTAAAGCTCATCGCACGCTGCAAGCAAAAAGACTTGAAAAAGGCTACTGTAAGTGTTTGTAATTCGTGTCATATAGTTCTACCAGGGGTTGCCACTGAGCTTGCCGATCGGGTCCACTGTTAAATTGAACTTAGTCAGCATAGAATTGGTGGCGCTGTTCTACCGATAAGGCGTAATTGTAGCAGACGACGCGACGCTGGCCACGCGTCTCTCAGACGACCCAATATGGCAACGGGAGTGCACCATTTTGAATTATTTTAACAGTCATCGCCCGGTTAACGATAAAAATTCTTCTAATTATGATGAATTTGTCAAAATGATAAGTTTAATATTCGCGATTACGTGTTATTCACTACGAATTCAAAATGTAGGTTTCGCGTGGCCACCGTCGTCTGTGTAAATCTACAGCGCCCCCAAACCTATGCTGACTAACAATTCCGTTAAACCTGGTTAAACATTGTTAAACGCGTTAAACGCCGGTCACGGACGCATTCCGGACGATTACCATAATTTATTCAAATATGCAAAAGGGTCCGTTTTCGCTACGTACGTTAGTATAGGACTTTCCTATCCCAAAATTAATAGTATCCCTGCAGGTTCTACATTCTTGTAGTTCATCGCTAGTTGCAAGCAACAGGACTTGGAAAAAGTATAATGTGTGTCTACGGTGAGTGGTGACGCGTTGTCTTTAAAAATAATATCATTTGTACGCTCAAGGTTGTGATTTCAGCTCTAGAGACACTTTGTTTACAGTGGAAATGTTGGCCATATTCAGCTTGTACATGAAAATTGTACCTGTGTTGATGTCAAACGGGCACTTCATGGAATACCCTACCCCACAGACTATCTGTGCCTACCCACTCACAAACAATCCTCATTCAATTTATACCAGAGGAATTAAATGACAGGGTAATTATAAACTTAGCCAGATAAACCACAGAGAAGTGATGACAGATATGTCTAGCCAACCACAGGAGCCAACTCTCCTGAAGATATACACACTTAAAAAATAAGTAGTCAAAAAGACTCCTTGTCAAGGTTCAACTATGCACCAACTGAAAAAGGGTTAAATAATATGACACTTTTCTAGTCATTTTAAAATGTTCCATTCGTGCCCTCACGGGCACTCATGGAACAACTTATATGGTCATATTATGGAACAACTTATATGGTCATATTTAACCCTCTTTCAGTCAGTGCATCATTTTTTAACTACCAATTTTTTAAGTGTGTATTTGTTATGGTTTGTAAGTTAACACCAGCCTGTTTTTGTCTGTTGGTATTAAAATCATGACACAATGGGACTATTGGCTGGGTAGGCGTACAAATATAATGTTCCATTCGTGCCCTCACGGGCACTCATGGAACAACATATATTTGTATCAACATTCATCAACGAACATTTCAATAAAATATCGGTCAAAGTGCCCACCAAATCGGTTCGAAAATTGAATTTTTTTTCAAACGCTGAGAGGGGCACATCCTCCCTTGAATCTTGAATCTTGAATGTTTGAATCCTAGTAGCACTGCTTGTCCAAGGATAGTTGTAAACATCATTCATGTCATGCCGATGTGCAGGGTGCAATAAACAAAGATGTAGACGTGCAAGTAAAAAGTACAGCGAGACCAGCTACAGGTATTGATGGGTTGCAGTGGGCTGTAGAACTCTCACTGCTGGTAGAGCTGAGTCTGGAAACTGGCAACGGTTGATGCTGTTACGGCTTGGACTGGCAGACGGTTCCAGATTGGAATTGTTCTAACGAAAAATGAAAATTTAAAAGTGTTCCGGGACGCTTGGATGGGATTGTACCTAAGTTGATGGCCAGTTCTGCTGTTTGTTTGATGCTGATTTACACATGATGGGAATTCCATGTTTACAAGGTTGTTTTTAATTTTGTAGAACATTGTGCATTGGGTCATAAGTCTCCTGGTATGTATAGCTCGTCAAGTTGAAGTTGTTCACGTAATGGCGTTATGCTTGTGCGTCTTCCATATTCTCCACAGATGAATCTCACAGCTTGGCGCTGGATGGCCTCAAGGGACTTGATGTTGCTTTGTGTGTGTGGATTCCATGCTGCTGCTGCATATTCCAGTTGTGGGCGTACAAGTGCTTGGTAGGCTTTTAGTTTCACTCCTTTGGCACATGGACCCAAGTTTCTCCTGATGCCCAGAGTGCTGGATGCTTTAGCTCTTATTTTGGAGATATGATCAGTCCACTTGAGGTTGTGTGATATGGTGACGCCTAAGTATTGGATGGTTGGTCTTCTCTATCGTTTGGTCAGCAACTGTATATGTATGGGTCCTAGGTTTTGTTTTACAGGTGATGGTCAGGAGCTGGCATTTGGAGGCGTTGAAGCTCATCTGCCATTTGTCTGCCCAGGCAAATACAGTGTTCAGGTCTTTCTGAAGTTGGTCTTGGTTTGCTTCTGAGTTGATTGGACGATAGAGGATGCTGTCA
Organism: Ophiura sarsii; assembly: GCA_035610835.1. Taxonomy (NCBI): domain Eukaryota; kingdom Metazoa; phylum Echinodermata; class Ophiuroidea; order Amphilepidida; family Ophiuridae; genus Ophiura; species Ophiura sarsii. The sequence goes on along the minus strand of JAYJML010000369.1, from coordinate 14,708 downwards.
TCGGCAAAAAGTCTCATTGTGGAATCAACACCTTCTACGATGTCATTAATGTAGATTAAAAAGAGGGTTGGTCCCAACACAGATCCGTGGGGAACGCCGGATTTCACAGATTTGGAAGTTGAATGCGTTCCGTTCACCGCAACTGTCTGCTCTCTGTTTTTCAAGAAGCCCCTCAGACTCCCCCTATCCGCGCTAGCGCGGAACGCGGTGCTGCGCACCTTCGTGCTGCGCACATCAATAACAACAATTCATTCACAATTTTTAGGTATTTCTGGACGTAAACTTTATGATATGTCCCCTCATTTAAATGTGGATTGACGCCCTTGGGGGCATGATGATGGTGGATTGATGATCCCACCAATGATAATGTGAACTTAGTACAACAAATCATACTTAGTGTTATTTGTCATCAGTTGGTATTATTCATCATAAGGTATTTTGCATGTTTCACTATCTGTCCCCATCCTAGGGAAGAAAAAAAAAAAAAAAACCACGAACGTATGGGTTTCCTGGACTAATGTGAACTGCTCACCAAGATCATGTTCCACCTAATTAACAAATCATATAGTTACTATACATGTAGGCAACACTCAATCAAGGTGTAGCCAAAGTACAATAGAAAATCGTACATAGTGTTGCTAAGGTGACAAGGGGGGGGGGGGGGGGGGGTCAAAAATTTCGCACGGTCACAAAATTTCGCACGGTCACAAAATTTCGCACAGTCACAAAATTTTCGCACGGTCACAAAATTTCGCACGGTCACAAATTTTCGCACAGTCATACATTTTTACACGGCCACAAAATTTGAGTAACCGGCCCTGAGAGGCCCAAAACCAAGCGGCCCATGTAGCGATCGCCACAACGCCACAGTGGCCAGTCCGCCCCTGTGTATCAGATGTTCACAACTACCCAACAAGACATGCCAATTATTTTAACATGACAAATAACTAAGACTTTCTCCGACCGTGCTATTCAAACTAATGGTCCAATTCTCTGGAATTCACTTCCCAAAAACATGAAACAGTCCAGTGGCGTAGCTAGGATTTTTTTCAGGGGGGGGGGGGGGGGGGGGGGGGGGCAATATTTCGTTAAAGGTTGCCCCAATTTTTTCCCCCCTCAGTCACCTCCTGAATTTCACGTAAGTGTGTGGTGGGGGGGGGGGGGGGAGGTCAAAAAATCAAAAAATAAGCACTTGTTTGGTTGAAATCATATTTTAATGAGCGTCAGCACCGTGTCCGGATCGACAACATCCAATCCGATCCAGTTACTGTGATGCGTGGTGTTCCACAGGGCTCAGTATTGGGTCCCCTCGCGTTTATCATGTATAGCGCTCCAATCGAGCAGATTGTCAATGCCCACAATATGAAGTGTACAGTATACGCTGATGACTCGCAAGTCTATGTCTCTTTCAAGCCCACTGAATCGGCTAATATTATCCCAGTTATCGAACTTTTTATTAGGGATATCAAATGCTGGATGACACAAAATATGTTGGGATGCTGAATGATAGCAAAACGGAAATACTGCATCTACATTCTCGCCACGTTCCATTTCTGCCATTATCATCTCTTGAAATTGGTGATTCAAAAAATAAGTTGCAACGCATTCAAAATGCAGCTGCCAGGCTTGTGTCGAGGGTCAAAGGACACTGCCACATGAAGCCAGTTATTCGCCAACTTCATTGGCTTCCTGTCAGAAAAAGAATCATGTTCAAAATAATCTTCAAAGCAATCCATGGTCTCGCTCCGGATTACATTCAGGACATCATTACCATCCGCACACCATCTCGTTCTCTTCGTTCATCATCAGATATCCAACTGAAATATCCACCCCTAAGACTGCTCAGGACCGCGTCATATGGACACCGTGCTTTCTCAGCTTCTGCACCAGTTTTATGGAACCCGTTGCCGGTGCAAATCCGTAACATCCGCTCACTGAGTCTTTTTAAATCAAAACTGAAAACACATCTTTTTACATTGCCAGATGTGGACCTTCCATCCATTTCGGACGCATGATCTCTTTGTGTGCGTTCGTCCGATATGTCTGGGAGGTCCGAACCACACATTGCAGTGCTGGTAACTGTTTTTGCGCTCATTGTCATTGTGCTTTTTAATTATCTTTTTAATGGTTTTAGTCTGTATTCTTATCATGTATTTTTGGTATTTTGTGATACTTTTCATGTAAAGCGCTTTGTGTTATTTGTAAGGCGCTATATAAACACGGTATTATTATTATTATTATTATTACAGCCTCCGTAAAACTGCCGTAACTTCTTCATTATTCATTTAATCTATACAAAAGTATACATTTCCTTGAAGGAAAGGGTTCAATAAATCCAACCATGAACATGAAATTGACCATTTTGGTCTATAATTAAAAAATATATTTAAAAAAAAAAAAAAACTCCTAGAGAATTTTATTAGGATTATAATAAAACTAGTATGACAAAATATATTTTGAGTTATCTTGCCCGAACTTAAAATGGGTAAAAACACGATTTTTATAATTTTCTCCAAAATGGTCAATTTCATGATAATGGTTGGATTCATTAAGCCCTTTCCTTTAATAAAATGTATACTTATACATTTATATAGATTAAATGAATAATGAAGGAGTTACAGCAGTTTTACGGAGGCTATGCTGAGGGTCCACACCCCCCTTAAGGGGTAGACCATAAACAGGCCTCATTGGCTTTCCAGTCTACTCCTCCATATTGTGTTTTTTATGTGATTTGATGTATTTTTTATATGGAAATAAAGATTGAGATTGATTGATCCAAATTAAGAAAAAGGATATACTTTTCGAACAATGGTCTTACATATTTAGTATCCTTAGTGTATTAAAGGCATATTATGTGATCTTTTCCAGAGAGCGCCCTCTATTCATTATTTTTTTTAGAAAGTAGATTTTCTTGCAGATTTACATTTCTGATCATAAATCATACATACATTCCAAGTTACAGAGCGATACGATTCCTAATTACCTCAAAATCATGGTTTTAGAGTGAATTTAGAGTGAAAATATAAACTGTCCTCTAAAATCATGATTTTGAAGTAATTAAGAATCGTATCGCCCTGTAACTTGGAATGTATGTACGATTTATGATCAGAAATGTAAATCTGCAAGAAAATCTACTTTCAATTTTTTTTTCGATGTTGAGGGCGTTCCCTGGAAAGATCACATAATATACCTTTAAGCAATCCATTTCCATCCCGGCATCGGCCCTGTTCCTGCACTTCCTCGGACCATTCAGTGTTTTGACAAGTTTTATGAAAATATAACAGGGAATTCCAACACATTATTTACATCGAGTATCAGACTATTTTGTCTACTTAATATTTAGGGTATGAAAATATTGATATTACTTGATTAGTGTATTTAAAATACTGTCCATACTTGTTTGGTGGTACTTTTTCACATTAAAACAATTATTTATTTAGGGTGCTTTTTCGAATTCCTTTAACACACCTGTAATGACCACTGAACACACATGTAATGACCACTGAGGACTCCAGGAGAGCTACAGCACCAACCATAGCTATACTCTGGTCTGTACTGGTCTGGTTGGCTTGATACAAATTTAAAACAACAAAGTATTTTTGGGGGGTTGGGGGGTATCATTGAAATGGATTTATTAAAGAAAAGGTAGTGCATATGGGGAAGGGGGAAGCAGAAAAAACCCTGACCAATCTATACTGGTCAATCAACTTATTTTACTCTTCAAATCCAATAAATTCAAATGAACTATTAATGATTTGAACAATCATAACCAATAGCAGCTAAAAATATAAAAGAACACAAATTTATATTAGTAGACAAGAGATTAAGAATTACGAGAATATTTTTGTTTCTTTCAAACAATTGAACACTCACATTTTTTGCACTTGGCCAAAAACGTGAAATCACCAAGTCTTGCACAATGGTGTGTAACTTCAGTTTGATAAATCCGATATTCATGATCTAAAATTCTAATGAAAGGGTACAGTATGTCAAAGACATTTTCTTTCTGGGTTGGGGGGTATCATTGAAATGGATTTATTAAAGAAAGGGTAGTGCATATGGGGAAGGGGGAAGCAGAAAAAACCCTGACCAATCCTATACTGGTCAATCAACTTATTTTACTCTTCAAATCCAATAAATTCAAATGAACTATTAATGATTTGAACAATCATAACCAATAGCAGCTAAAAATATAAAAGAACACACATTTATATTAGTAGACAAGAGATTAAGAATTACGAGAATATTTTTGTTTCTTTCAAACAATTGAACACTCACATTTTTTGCACTTGGCCAAAAACGTGAAATCACCAAGTCTTGCACAATGGTGTGTAACTTCAGTTTGATAAATCTGATATTCATGATCTAAAATTCTAATGAAAGGGTACAGTATGTCAAAGACATTTTTTTCTGGGTTGGGGGTATCATTGAAATGGATTTATTAAAGAAAAGGTAGTGCATATGGGGAAGGGGGAAGCAGAAAAAACCCTGACCAATCCTATACTAGTCAATCAACTTATTTTACTCTTCAAATCCAATAAATTCAAATGAACTATTAATGATTTGAACAATCATAACCAATAGCAGCTAAAAATACAAAAGAACACAAATTTATATTAGTAGACAAGAGATTAAGAATTACGAGAATATTTTTGTTTCTTTCTAACAATTGAACACTCACATTTTTTGCACTTGGCCAAAAACGTGAAATCACCAAGTCTTGCACAATGGTGTGTAACTTCAGTTTGATAAATCCGATATTCATGATCTAAAATTCTAATGAAAGGGTACAGTATGTCAAAGACGATAAAAATAACTGGTAGAAAAGAAAAGAACATCACTCTCTCAAGTTTGCCAACGGTTTAGATCAAAATGTCAGGACTGAACATCATTTACCACCCAGAACAAATGAATGTCACAGTTTTAACTTACATAATTCAAGTGCAATTTCCCAGTCTCGTTTCAGGACAAATATATTTTTTAACAGTCCGGTACCATATTATGTCAGACTTTTAAACAATGAATAATTTTAGCAATATGTTGTGCAATCAATGATTTTCTTTTAATGGATGATATATTTTATGTATTTTCCCATTTTATGGTTAATCTAAATCTTATTAATGTCAATTTATGGAAGTGTGTGGGAAAGGTCGGGTGTGAGTGGGAGAGGTCGGGGGTGGGATGTGCGCGTTTTTTGTAATTACCTGCTAACGAGGACGCCCATCCGTTTTTTACATTCCAACTGCGGACACACCTGCAATCGAGGACGTCCTCGGTTCCTGATACATGCAAAGTATTGCAAACAACATAAGAAACGCTATCTAAACGAGGTCCTCTGTTACACACATTCTAGTTGGCGGTTTGACACCCATTTTTTTTTTCAACCGCCATTTTTGTCCTCGGTGTGACGGTGTGTGTCCAGATTGGTGGGTCCTCATTTGGATAGTACCTCGTTCGGAGGTATTTACAAGTGGGGGTGTGTGGGTTAAGCTGTCTGAGGAGTATGTGTATGTTCATCTCGTGAGTGTTTTTGGTATCATATGTTTTATATAAATGTGTCTTTGTAATTTGTATTTGAATTTCAATGTATCTCTTTGAATGTATTTAACTGTTTTTATAATGTGCAATGCAAATTGGCTTGTAGGCCACGATTTTGTATTTTTCAATAAACTAATCTAAAAACCAATCTATATAGGGCAATACATGTTAATGATGTATTAGCCTGATTATGAGGGTCCAATTTTACTTCTAGACTTTGTAAGGGAGTATACAAGGAATATGAAAGAATAAAGGGGTCCTCCCAGAAGGACTATTCGTCATTTACACCAGGTATAGCAGTATTAAAGTGTTCCATTGGCCGAGATTGTCTCCTCGAGTGACAAATGTAAAGTTTTCGATTAGTTTAAATCATTGTATTTTCGTAACGGCTAATTCGATTTTATTGATACTTGGAGATCATTTTGCCTACATACCATAGATAAAAGTGAATGACAAAAGTTGATCTTTTCATTAACGGTTTTAGGGAACGGTCACTTTTAATTAGATATAAGGTCTATTTCTGGTGTATTTTTGTTCATAAAATGGTCACATGGATTCACTTTATGTCCAGAACTATTTAACAGATCGCTGTAAAATTAGCAGAATGTGATAATAGTATTATGCCCACTGTTCATACTATTAATTTAAACATTTGAGTTTAATTTATTTGGAGAAACGGTCACATTTGAATTGGAATTAGATAGTTTAGGTCTAATGTCAAATTGGAAAGTTGTGATTATCTATATGAATTTGTTCTATTTTTTCAACAAACTTCACGCAATCTTAACAATCGACTTATTTATTTAAATAAATAAATAAATAAATAAACAAATAACAAATAAACCTAATTGTACATATTCATGTAGCTCTATTTAACACTTTCCACGCGGCAGTCGTCTGTAGACGACATTCCAAATTTTCACAAAATGTTTAAAATTGCAGACTAATCATAACATGTTCTATAACTTATACACCAACGCTCTTAGTCCCCTCCCCAACATAGAAGTTGATATCAAGCATGTGAAAATCATAGTCGGTAGACTAATAAAATATGTAAAACACACAGGACTTGTTATGATTGTATTTAAAAAGAAACTCGTAGCTCTCTATTATTGACATGTCAACCATAAACATATTGGTATACCTCCTTGCGTTATAATGCATAGTAAAACATACACCCCCCCCCCCTGCCCCATCCCAACCTTTACATAGAGATACATATTAAGCGTCGCTCGCAGTGAAATGATATGCAATCTCGTGTCAACAAATCATAGATATAACAGGTTACAATGTAATTCTGGAACTTTGTGTGCATGTCGAGGCTATATTCACAGTATGCCAACACACTACACGCAAAATCAATTGACGCGACAGTATGCCACGATAAGTAAAGGAAAAGTAGGTCAAAGACTTTTATCTGAAAATGATGGCATACTGTTGAAACTCGACATTCCCGTAATATTTTGGACTCCTGATTGAAAATATCCCATGGATTACTGTTATGGCCTATGTCAAATTGAACTATATACAGTGCATTAACAATAACGACTGACCATATCGATTATGTCTATAATGTCCTGATATCTTTTAAAACGCTGTTCCGTGGTATGGTCTCATCCGTGGTGTAGTGGGTAAGAGCGCTGTTGTTGCGTTGCTTTCATGCTTTCAAACCAAATGTTGTAAGTTCGAGCCTGGCACCGGACTATGTTTTGAATTATTTTTTTTAAATAATGTCCAATTCCCCCGTAGACTTTTAAAAATACCATATAACAATTAATTTAACTTGTTGGCGATAGCGCCCCTTCCCCTTCCTTGTTATGTAATCCATTTTGAATGACGCAGGAGTCGCGTAAGCGACGAGAATGTGTTCCAGCATGTTTAGCTGTTGGTATATGTGATCGAGAAACCATTTAAATTTAAATTACTGGCAACATCCATAATTTATTGGGCATTTAGTATGCCAAATATACCTCTGTAATTAAAAGTGACCTATCCCTAACAGTAAGTTGAGGCATGACCTTTTTAAGTAGTTGGCCACGTGACCAATAACATAACCTATCTATCCTTCAAATCTGGTAAAGAAAGCTTTATTGAATCAAAAGTTATGCCCAAAACCCTTAAAACAGATGATTCTTTTAACAGATGATTCAGACATGTCTCCTCGAGTGACAAATGTAAAGTTTTCGATTAGTTTAAATCATTGTATTTTCGTAACGGCTAATTCGATTTTATTGATACTTGGAGATCATTTTGCCTACATACCATAGATAAAAGTGAATGACAAAAGTTGATCTTTTCATTAACGGTTTTAGGGAACGGTCACTTTTAATTAGATATAAGGTCTATTTCTGGTGTATTTTTGTTCATAAAATGGTCACATGGATTCACTTTATGTCCAGAACTATTTAACAGATCGCTGTAAAATTAGCAGAATGTGATAATAGTATTATGCCCACTGTTCATACTATTAATTTAAACATTTGTGTTTAATTTATTTGGAGAAACGGTCACATTTGAATTGGAATTAGATAGTTTAGGTCTAATGTCAAATTGGAAAGTTGTGATTATCTATATGAATTTGTTCTATTTTTTCAACAAACTTCACGCAATCTTAACAATCGACTTATTTATTGTTTTAAATATGATAAATAAATAAATAAATAAATAAATAAATAATACAATAAATAAATAAATAAATAAATAAATAAATAAATAGGTGAATGAATGAGTGAATAGGTGAATGAATGAATAGGTGAATGAATAAATAAATAAATAAATAAACAAATAAACAAATAACAAATAAACCTAATTGTACATATTCATGTAGCTCTATTTAACACTTTCCACGCGGCAGTCGTCTGTAGACGACATTCCAAATTTTCACAAAATGTTTAAAATTGCAGACTAATCATAACATGTTCTATAACTTATACACCAACGCTCTTAGTCCCCTCCCCAACATAGAAGTTGATATCAAGCATGTGAAAATCATAGTCGGTAGACTAATAAAATATGTAAAACACACAGGACTTGTTATGATTGTATTTAAAAAGAAACTCGTAGCTCTCTTTTATTGACATGTCAACCGTAAACATATTGGTATACCTCCTTGCGTTATAATGCATAGTAAAACATACACCCCCCCCCCCCCCCCCCGCCCCATCCCAACCTTTACATAGAGATACATATTAAGCGTCGCTCGCAGTGAAATGATATGCAATCTCGTGTCAACAAATCATAGATATAACAGGTTACAATGTAATTCTGGAACTTTGTGTGCATGTCGAGGCTATATTCACAGTATGCCAACACACTACACGCAAAATCAATTGACGCGACAGTATGCCACGATAAGTAAAGGAAAAGTAGGTCAAAGACTTTTATCTGAAAATGATGGCATACTGTTGAAACTCGACATTCCCGTAATATTTTGGACTCCTGATTGAAAATATCCCATGGATTACTGTTATGGCCTATCCAAATACGTTGTCAAATTGAACTATATACAGTGCATTAACAATAACGACTGACCATATCGATTATGTCTATAATGTCCTGATATCTTTTAAAACGCTGTTCCGTGGTATGGTCTCATCCGTGGTGTAGTGGGTAAGAGCGCTGTTGTTGCGTTGCTTTCATGCTTTCAAACCAAATGTTGTAAGTTCGAGCCTGGCACCGGACTATATTTTGAATATTTTTTTTAAAATAATGTCCAATTCCCCCGTAGACTTTTAAAAATACCATATAACAATTAATTGTTGGCGATAGCGCCCCTTCCCCTTCCTTGTTATGTAATCCATTTTGAATGACGCAGGAGTCGCGTAAGCGACGAGAATGTGTTCCAGCATGTTTAGCTGTTGGTATATGTGATCGAGAAATCATTTAAATTTAAATTACTGGCAACATCCATAATTTATTGGGCATTTAGTATGCCAAATATACCTCTGTAATTAAAAGTGACCTATCCCTAGCAGTAAGTTGAGGCATGACCTTTTTAAGTAGTTGGCCACGTGACCAATAACATAACCTATCTATCCTTCAAATCTGGTAAAGAAAGCTTTATTGAATCAAAAGTTATGCCCAAAACCCTTAAAACAGATGATTTTTTTAACAGATGATTCAGACAATCGCGGCCATAATTAGTTGGAACATCCATGTAATAATGACCCTTTCGTGCGTTCCCGTTTGCGCAAAATGTACACTATAAAAACATTGCTGTCTTTGACGGAAGGCTTAAAGCCTTTCCTAAACATTAATAACTCCCCCCTCCCCACTGGGCAATGTTGGCCCTTCCCAGTATCCCGTAACCCAAAAATCATGTTTCAACATTGATCCAAGGGGAGAGGGGGAGTTTTTAAACACACGTATAAAAGTGTTCCAACAATATTGGCCGAGATTGTAGTACCCAGGTCGGTCACCATTGGCATTGGTAATGGGACTAGCTCTGAATCCTAGCCTACAATCTTGTTCAAAACCTGTTGGGACACTATACACGTGCGCATCAAATATCTTTCAAAATTAGTAAAAAGCTGTCAATTGAAAGTATGATAGTCAAAACTAGTTTATGTAAAGCTGCCATCCCTCTCAACCCCCCCCCCCCCAAACCAATGTTGGGGCTGATATATATAACACAGCCCGTTGCTGGACGATGCTTTTATATGGACCAACATTGAGTTTAGGGGGAGGGACCACCGTTTCACAGGACATGCATGAAGTGTCCCAACAGTTTTGAACATGATTGTATTAAGGGAGTGGGAAAATGAGCTATAAAAAATACAAAAATCGCTATATCTCGAAAACGGTAGCATTGATTTAACCATTCTTTTTAAGAAATGAAGAACATTGCTTCTGTAACATTTCGAGTTGAACTTCATAGTCTAATTACGTATACACATTTAATGAAATACATAAATAACGTGTATTTTGATAAAGTGTCATAGTTTCAAAGTATCTAATTTACAGCGGCGAGTGTTTCAAACGATTGCATCAAGTGGCGGTGCGTCAAGGCGACGAAAAAAAAACATGTTGTACAAACCTGATCAACTCATTTATTTCAAATCTTAATTGTTTAAACATTTGAAGTAAAAATTAAAATGTAACTAAACTGCCGCGCTGAGATTCGAACCCATGGACAGAGTCTGCGGTGTCAGTCGAAACCACTACACTAGTAGGGCCATACGTTGTACTAAAGTATAAGAAGATAAGGTATAACAATTTATCTTGTTAAACTAATATTCTTCTTGAGATGATTTAGTATGGAAATACACTTATTATTATCGGTCTACCACGGTTAACATTATATACACTTTCATACTGTTCAAAATAATAATCATTTTTGCGAATTCAACACGATTAACCACGGTCTACCAATAATATCTTAAAAGATGATCAATGCTTCCTTTCTATTCATTCTGGTAGACCGTACATAGGGTTCTATTGAAATTGATGGGTTGACCGTGGTTGATCAATACAGTGCTAGAGTTAATAAGCAAAATGCCTCTTCAAAAAGCTGACTCCCCAGTTAGCTCAGTGGTATGTTTCCTGTCTTAGAATGAGTAGATTCCTGGTTCGAATCTCGATAGGTTCTTGTTTTTATGGTTTTCTTTTCGTTTGTTTAGTTTTGTATTTCATTTTGGAAATGTTTGTAACTTTTCATTCTAAAGTTGATTTCATTTGTCCGGACCTTACGAATTGGTATAATATGTTTAATAATAACATGCGATTTATAGGTGATATATTACGTTGTCAAATGGATATTTTGTGTTTGTTGACATCTACCTCTATACGAATACGAATCTTAATTATTATGGCGTCTCAATTAACATGCTTCAATTAAGAGTATATTAATCTGAAATAAACGGTCACCCCCACCCTACCACAATAACACAATCATAAGTTTATTTAATGACATTATTTGTTTTACCTATTATCTTATGAAATAAGTCTTTATTACAAAAGTACCATTTAGGTGGGTTATTCAGACAATGCCCCTTTAAATTGAAGACATTACTAACCCATTATTTTCTTAAATAAGCGATACTAATGGCACATTATCGCTCTCTAATATTGCCAAATATAAGATAATTTGGAACTTATTTAATGCAGTTACAAGGACTTATATGAATTTAGTACATTATTTTTACAATGCTTTAATACAATCTTGTTCAAAACCTGTTGGGACACTATACACGTGCGCATCAAATATCTTTCAAAATTAGTAAAAAGCTGTCAATTGAAAGTATGATAGTCAAAACTAGTTTATGTAAAGCTGCCATCCCTCTCAACCCCCCCCCCCCCCCCCCCCCCCCACCCCCCAAACCAATGTTGGGGCTGATATACAGGGTGAGTCAAAAAGACTGCAATAGTGGAAAGAAGCCATTTTGTTTTCAAAACCAAAATGAATTTTAAAACTTTTTGAAAGTTGCAAGAATGCTGTATTTAATCCTAACTTTGTGTGAAAAAATGAAGTCGATCGCATTTTTCGTTTGTATTTGGTGACCCTCTTTGCTGCACAACCAAATTTACCTGTTTGTCCACGAGCACAGTGATTTTCATTTGAAATGGCACACATTGCATTTTCATATTTGAATATCCCGCCAACAACAAAATGGTAAATTTCAGTTTTTTATAACAATTTAGAACATTATACGCTTCATTGCATGGGTACGATTATAATTGATTATGCTAACTCATATGTAAACAAGAAAGAATTCATCAAATTCCAATAACATCACAAATGAACTCAAGTTTCCAAATTTGAATGAGAGACACATTTTGCGATCTGATGCATATTTTGGGTATCTCGTGGACAAACGTGTAAAATGGGTGCACTGGTCAAAAGGTTCACCAAAGACAAACGGAAAATGCGATCGACTTCATTTTTTCACACAAATTTGGGATTAAATACATCATTCTTGCAACGTTTAAAAAGTTTTAAAATTCAATTTGGTTTTGAAAACAAAATGGCTTCTTTCCACTATTGCAGTCTTTTTGACTCACCCTGTATATAACACAGCCCGTTGCTGGACGATGCTTTTATATGGACCAACATTGAGTTTAGGGGGAGGGACCACCGTTTCACAGGACATGCATGAAGTGTCCCAACAGTTTTGAACATGATTGTATTAAGGGAGTGGGAAAATGAGCTATAAAAAATACAAAAATCGCTATATCTCGAAAACGGTAGCATTGATTTAACCATTCTTTTTAAGAAATGAAGAACATTGCTTCTGTAACATTTCGAGTTGAACTTCATAGTCTAATTACGTATACACATTTAATGAAATACATAAATAACGTGTATTTTGATAAAGTGTCATAGTTTCAAAGTATCTAATTTACAGCGGCGAGTGTTTCAAACGATTGCATCAAGTGGCGGTGCGTCAAGGCGACGAAAAAAAAACATGTTGTACAAACCTGATCAACTCATTTATTTCAAATCTTAATTGTTTAAACATTTGAAGTAAAAATTAAAATGTAACTAAACTGCCGCGCTGAGATTCGAACCCATGGACAGAGTCTGCGGTGTCAGTCGAAACCACTACACTAGTAGGGCCATACGTTGTACTAAAGTATAAGAAGATAAGGTATAACAATTTATCTTGTTAAACTAATATTCTTCTTGAGATGATTTAGTATGGAAATACACTTATTATTATCGGTCTACCACGGTTAACATTATATACACTTTCATACTGTTCAAAATAATAATCATTTTTGCGAATTCAACACGATTAACCACGGTCTACCAATAATATCTTAAAAGATGATCAATGCTTCCTTTCTATTCATTCTGGTAGACCGTACATAGGGTTCTATTGAAATTGATGGGTTGACCGTGGTTGATCAATACAGTGCTAGAGTTAATAAGCAAAATGCCTCTTCAAAAAGCTGACTCCCCAGTTAGCTCAGTGGTATGTTTCCTGTCTTAGAATGAGTAGATTCCTGGTTCGAATCTCGATAGGTTCTTGTTTTTATGGTTTTCTTTTCGTTTGTTTAGTTTTGTATTTCATTTTGGAAATGTTTGTAACTTTTCATTCTAAAGTTGATTTCATTTGTCCGGACCTTACGAATTGGTATAATATGTTTAATAATAACATGCGATTTATAGGTGATATATTACGTTGTCAAATGGATATTTTGTGTTTGTTGACATCTACCTCTATACGAATACGAATCTTAATTATTATGGCGTCTCAATTAACATGCTTCAATTAAGAGTATATTAATCTGAAATAAACGGTCACCCCCACCCTACCACAATAACACAATCATAAGTTTATTTAATGACATTATTTGTTTTACCTATTATCTTATGAAATAAGTCTTTATTAAAAAGTACCATTTAGGTGGGTTATTCAGACAATGCCCCTTTAAATTGAAGACATTACTAACCCATTATTTTCTTAAATAAGCGATACTAATGGCACATTATCGCTCTCTAATATTGCCAAATATAAGATAATTTGGAACTTATTTAATGCAGTTACAAGGACTTATATGAATTTAGTACATTATTTTTACAATGCTTTAATACAATCTTGTTCAAAACCTGTTGGGACACTATACACGTGCGCATCAAATATCTTTCAAAATTAGTAAAAAGCTGTCAATTGAAAGTATGATAGTCAAAACTAGTTTATGTAAAGCTGCCATCCCTCTCAACCCCCCCCCCCCCCCCACCCCCCAAACCAATGTTGGGGCTGATATACAGGGTGAGTCAAAAAGACTGCAATAGTGGAAAGAAGCCATTTTGTTTTCAAAACCAAAATGAATTTTAAAACTTTTTGAAAGTTGCAAGAATGCTGTATTTAATCCTAACTTTGTGTGAAAAAATGAAGTCGATCGCATTTTTCGTTTGTATTTGGTGACCCTCTTTGCTGCACAACCAAATTTACCTGTTTGTCCACGAGCACAGTGATTTTCATTTGAAATGGCACACATTGCATTTTCATATTTGAATATCCCGCCAACAACAAAATGGTAAATTTCAGTTTTTTATAACAATTTAGAACATTATACGCTTCATTGCATGGGTACGATTATAATTGATTATGCTAACTCATATGTAAACAAGAAAGAATTCATCAAATTCCAATAACATCACAAATGAACTCAAGTTTCCAAATTTGAATGAGAGACACATTTTGCGATCTGATGCATATTTTGGG
>JAYJML010000093.1:0-125000 GCA_035610835.1 Ophiura sarsii | reverse complement strand
GGCTTTCAACTGTCTTTTATTCTGCCTTTGAAGATTTTAGGATGTCAATGTATTGTTTAAAATACCGTCTACAATTCAAATATTGTATGGTATATCATGGATAATATGGATGAAAATATGTTTTTTGTTCGAATTCAACTAATATTAACATTTAGTAGGTAGATAATTATTGATTTTATTGAATATGTTCAATTACACACTGAATGATGATTCTAATAAAAGAGCTCTCTTCACACAAAAAGTGGCCAAAGGTGCATTTGAACATGCCCGAGTAGATAATAATAATAACAATAATAATAATAAAACCATACTTATTGAGCGCATAACACAATTAAGTCCCTATGCGCTATCACAAACAAAAAACAAAAACATACAGTAACATGAGTAATAAAAGACGAAACAAAAAGAAATTAAACATTAACATTAAATAGGTAAGTTTTTAGCAATGATTTGAACTGTTCAAGAGTTTTGGCGGATTTAACATGATATGGTAAATTGCTCCAAAGTTCAGCAGAAGCATCTTGAAAAGAACGGCGACCATATGTAGTTGAAGGTGAAGAAACATGCGCAAGAAGATATGCGTTAACATCCTTACACTTCAGTTTATTAGTACCTTATAATTATGTGAGTTCACATTCTCACACTTGAGTTTATTAGAACCTTATTATTATATGCGTTCATATTCTCACACTTGAGTCTATTAGTACCTTAGTATTATGTGCGTTCATATTCTCACACTTGAGTCTATTAGTACCTTAGTATTATGTGCGTTCACATCCTCACACTTCAGTTTATTCAATGAATCTGCTCCTTGTAAGATAAATCTTTGGTTAAAATGGTGTTGGATAAGTGAATATACTTTAGGTGAATGTACTAATATCTCCTTGTTACATTTCTTTATCCCTTGAGAACCACCTGCTGATTGGGCAGAAATATGGTTACACCAATTGTAGCGCTAATCAGAGACATTGTTAGAATGTTAAAGATTGACGTAAAATATTGTTAGAACTTGTATTTTAACTGGTTATTCATATATGTGTATCTTGTAATTAACCAATCATGAACACTGTTAGATAGGCAGGTAGAGGTCAGGGGGTTAATCTGATGTTTAATTAAGTAAATTATATACATTATATCTGCAGCTCTTCTCATGGAGGCCCGGCCGATAGAAGGCTCTCCAGAGTAAGACATAACACATACATATGTAAGAGTATAATGGTATGTGTACTCCCGTTATGGAGGTCCATATGGAGTCCATTTATACCCTTTATAGCTATAATCCGACACATGTTGTTGCGTTCGCTGACCCAGCGTGACCTATGATTAATGTAGACATTAATATCGATTAATAATGTGATTACAGATGTTACATTTCTATGGGTGGCCATCACATACACTAAAACGTGTACGATAATACGTTTAAGGTAACACAAATGTAGTACGTGTACGTCCCGGGTTTGTTTGATTTATACTTGTTCGCAAATATTAAATCCATAGTGTCAAATTTGTTAACACATTTACGGAATAAACAATATTTGTACATCTTCGACATGCAATGTTATCTTAGACGTCTAACCTTACATTACACGTTATACGTGTAACCTTACAGGTACAGTACTACGTGTAACCTTAGACGTATTATCTTACACGCTTTTGTATCTGATGGCCAGTCATACATTTCTGATGACAGTTAAAACGTTTTCTGTTGGGTTTAGTGAGAAAAGTTTAAAACTAGCCGATAGCAAAATCCTTTAACTTCCAATACACCGGTTTAAGGTTGGTTACAAAGCAAATCATCATTAACATTTTCAAAATAATAACAAAATGTTTTGCAATTCGGCTGATGAAAACTGTAGTGCTGAATGAAGAAATTGGTGAAGTACTCTACTTACCTTGTCATGCTTGTGACATCATACATGGTTATAATCTAGTGTATGTTACTAAACAAATAATATAAAGACTCGAATATACTGATGTGAATGAAATACCCACAAACCTTAAATATACACGTCACGGTCTTCTTATTCATTTCACGTCACGGTCTTCTTATTCATTTTACGTCACGGTCTTCTTATTCATTTCAATTACTCGTCATTTGCTCGATATAATTCAGTTTCGCTAGCTATAGTTGCTGTTAGAATTATGCTTATAGGCCAACATATCAAACTATTTAATATTTATGTATAGGCCTACTCCATTTCGTGGACGCGAATTTGTCGCCGCGACAACTTTTTGGGTAGAACTTTACGACCATCGCAAAAGAAAATCGTACCTCCGCGAAAGAAAACCCTTTCGCTCGACAATTCGCTAGAGTTGAAATAATTCAACTCTAGCTACAATTCGCGCGCGACAAACGATTCTGATTGGCTGCTTGACATGTGGGTAAAGGACTTATCCCATTTAGAACCACGCTGTTAAAATTCATTCATCATCATCATCCGTCGGCTGCAGAGCAGGCGACTACAAGATTTCTCCATGCACGACGATCAGTAGCAAGTGCGGCAATCTGTTTTTCTTGGATTGCACCTTCTTTGTCCCCGAGTAATTGTCTTACATATGTAAGGTATGAAGTGCGCGGTCGTTTTGCCATGTGTTGGTAAGAGCATATCTTTTTGCAGGCTCTTCCTCTGGCAGCCGGAGGATGTGACCAAGGAATCTCAACTGCCGTAGCCTTACCAAATGAATACGTGGCTCAGTGCTGGTCATGGCGTAAACGCTGGTGTTTGGGATGTGGTCAATCCGCCTAATATTCAGCATAATTCTGTAGCAGGGGGTGGCAAAGGCATTGATTTTATTTTCCATGTCTTGAGAGATCACCCACGACTCGCAGCCATAGCACAGAATAGTAATGCAGGTGGTGTTAAACAACTTCACTTTAGTTGAGATGGGTATTTTGGGACTCTTCCACAGGCGTTCCAGCTTCCAAAAAGCACACCAAGCCAGTGACTTTCTTCTTTTAAGGTCGCTTGAACCAGATGCCAGCATAGAGCCAAGATATCTGAAATCTGAAACATGTTTGATGGGATCACCGTGTTGAAGTGTTGGATGGGGGTTGCAGTTAATAGTCATGTACTCTGTCTTGGGTGTGCTAATGAGGAGGCCGAGGTCGGCTGCTGCCGCAGCTGTTCTGGCTAGCTGGGCCTGTGCCCGCGGAATTGAAGATTCCAACAAAGCAATGTCATCAGCGAAATCTAAGTCATTTAGCAACTTGGCCAGGTGACGACTGGAGCGACGAGGATGTGTTAAGACTCCCGAATCTAGCTCTGATGTGGCCTTCTTCAGTAGGTAGTCGACCAATATAACAAATAGAAAAGGAGCCAAAACATCTCCCTGCAAAACTCCTGTGGCGACATCAAATGGGTCTGAAATGTTTCCATCTACCATTATAGCGCTTCTAGAGTTGTTGTATAGCACACTTATAGCATTGACTACAGCTTCTGGAATTCCATAATGTCGCAGTACTGAGAACATCACCTTTCTGTTGATGGAATCAAAGGCTTTCTTGAAATCGATAAATGTTACCGCAAGCGGGAGCTGATAGTCTTGGAAACCTTCCATGATCCTTCTGAGTATGTGAATTTGTTGGGCACAACTTCTCCCTGGTCGTAATCCTGCCTGGTTGTTCCTCAGGATGGAGTCAACTTGGTCGCGGATCCTATTTAGAAGGATCCTGTTGTATACTTTAGCAGCAATCGAAAGGAGGGAAATTCCCCGGTAATTGGTCATGAGGCTAAGGTCTCCCTTCTTGGGCAAAGGAACAATAACACTGGTGGTCCATTGGCTAGGTGGTATGAGAGTCGTGTAAACTTCAGCACAGAAATTATGGATTACATCTGCCATTACATCGCCGCCATTCTGGAGTGCTTCCGAGGTGATCGCACAGTCAAGACCTGCTGCCTTGTTGTTTTTCATCTGGCGTATGGCTTTCAGAGTCTCCTCGTGTGTAGGTGGATGATCTTGGATTGGCAAGTCATGATCAGCAGCTAGCTTGGGCAGATCAGATGGTGTTTGACCATTGTCATTGTTGAGCAGAGAGCTGAAGTATTCCTTCCATTCTGCAAGCAGATCTTTGTCACTTGTAGAGGACGTACCATCTCTTTTCTTGACCTTGATGCTCGGCTTTTGATCTTTCCCTAAGAGATCATGGATAATTTTCCATGTGGTGGTGTAGTCACCTTTCATATCTGCCAATCGGAGTTCTTCCATTTGCGTGTTCAGCATTGCCAATTTGTCAGTTTTATACGACTCTTTCAGACAGGTATTAAGCCTCCCCCATCTTTCTCTGGACTGTCGAGATTTGGATATTAGATACCTTCTTTTAGCCTTATCCCTCTCTGTCTTTATTTGCTTGGTTCTGTCTGCCACCCAGCTTGGCAAAAAAATTCTTTCAACATGGACACATTTAAGGAGAAACTGATCAACTCGGAGCAGGATTATCCAACTCTGTATGACCTATATACAACGGAATACTTGTTTTGATGCCAGAGCAAAAAGCCTACCTTTTGTTGCAAGATCCATTGTTAATGAAATGTGGTTCATAGGCCGTTGCATGCCGGCAAATCGGCCTATAATATAGACGAAATACTTTTTGTTGTAAAAAAGCAGAACCAACAAACCAAGTCTATATTTCAAAGGGTTGTCCAATGCGTTATTACGTACCTATAAACTTTTTTTATTTTTTACATCAACATTACTTAATTTTATGTTGGCCTTTTACTCCCTTTTTATTTGCAAGAACACCTCATCTTCTTAGTTAATTGTGAATGTGTTCAATAGCACCTGCTTGTGAAAGCATCACTGAAATCCTTTCCACAAAATTCGTGGATTTAAATCCCTTTAAACAAATCCCTAAATTCATCGTAAAAACAAGTTGGTGCACGATTCACAATGTCTAGTTAAGTGTCGGTGTCTTTTTGACATTAATCAGTATTGCTTGGTAGACCTTCATTGCCTGTGAGTATACAACTAGTCTTACCGTGTTCCTCAGTCAAGTCATCACATATCTTTCCATTGTGGGGAAGCTTTTAGTTTCTCGAATGCCGGATTCCACCAGTCTGTGAGACTATTATCCTTTCGCGACATTACACCAACTCCAGATATAGAGCATGCAATCTCATCAGATGCCACGCTAAAATTCGAAAATGCAAAATAAAATGCGGCGTCGATCTGAAATGAAAATAAAATATATCATTAATGGGCCGCGATATGACAGAGAGGCTGATATCCGTACGCTTTATTGCTGTCTATTATTAGTGTCTGTCCTCTAAGTAGGTCCATGCGTGTAATTAAGTCTCTGACGGAAAGCCCGGCCCCAACTCAACACAAATGTTGGTAATGTCGCGATTTACACGATTGAATGATATGTTACGAGATTGTAATTTCTTTAAACGATGAGATGCTTGTTTATTCAGCCATCTTGAATCTCCAAATCTAACATTTAGTCATGGGCGAATCGGAACTTCGGAAGTCACTGGCTTGGCCGAATTCAACTCATATGGCGACATTACTCATATCGATGACATAACCATATCGCCACACGCGGCCACAGTAACCATGATCGTTCTAAATATCGCTGTAAAGGGGTATATTTCGAGTGTCAGTGCGTATACCTTGAAATCATGACATTTTCATGAATCAAGTCTCCGCGAAATTCGGGAAAAGGGGTATTATTTACTCATGGAGTTTCTACACAACCCTTACCAAATCCTATACCCTGCTCCAACCCGGTATGGTTTAAATTATATGATCAGAAGTTGGTAACAATCCAAATACACTATTTAGACACCAGTTAATTACACAGGACCATAAACACCTAATAATTTGGAGAAACAACATGTTTTTATCTTTTTTACCTGTGTTTAAAGTGTCATTGAAAAGGGGTGTTTTAAATTCTAGTCCTTGAAAACCAAAAATAGTGGGTTTTTTGTACCCCAATATTGTTTTTGATTTTGCAAAAAAAAGGGGCGGTAAAATTGATGAAAAATTCTTGCAAAACAATGAAGAACGATCATGGTTACCAACTTATGTGTTGAGTTGGGGGTCGAGGGTAAAGGGAGTTCATAGCAGGGACAATCGAGTGAAGGGACTACAAACGACCTATTGTATCGCGACATATCTATTCAATAACATAACATGCGTGTTTTGGTTGTATTTTTATTCAAGGAACTCAAAGGTTGCCCTATAATAATCTTTCGAAAATTGATCAAAAATATAATTTCCCCCAAAACGTAGGCCTAAGTCCTACTGAATACAATTTATACGTGATTTACTGAATACAATTTATACGTGATTTGTTAATAAAATTCTAGTGTTAACAATATTCGGCATATTTGAGAAAATGTGATAATTTAAGATGTATAAAACATATGAATAAATGCTAGAACAAAGCAATTGATAATTTTCCTGGAACGTTTAAACTGTAGACTGTTTGTTCCTATTGATTTCAATTGCAAAATAATTCGGACAATGATATCCTTTGATGATATCTATTTGCATTTCTAGAGTGTAGTAGTTCAGCAGGAATTATACAGACTCCATTCGTATCAACTGATGATATTTAAACACCCGCAGCACGCACAATTATATAATATTACAATACGTACAATAAGAATGAAGCCGTTTCTAGTCCCTTCATTCGATTGTCCCTAATCATAGGTTTGACAATGTACTGTGTTATTTAATGCAAGATCGTGACCGTCACTAAAACAAACACATTTTTGTTTGCTTGCCGGACTATGGTGTGATAATGGATCGGCAGGTCCATATTTTGAGCACATGGATGTCGGCGGCGCAGCCTCCATCCACTACGATGAAAAATGGACTTTCCCATCTTTTATTCTCTTTCTAATGCATAGTATCATATTATATCTCATTCCAAAAGGATTTTTCATGTAAAATGTATTTTCGTAATTTAATCCCCAACAAGTTGACAGAAATCTTACCCATTTATAAAATGAACGAAGCCAGCAAGTTATTTACTCTTTTTTCGCGATACGCTGCTCTGAGCGCGCGTATGTATACTGCGCACGCACGGCGCGACCTGGAGGCACTGCTTTGAAGTAGATGCAGAACGCAGAAATCACGCGAGTGCGGTTGATGACGACTTTGCCATCCAACAAGGCCTGGTAAAAGTCAGGATCAAACGCCGTCTTTTTGATTATTTACATATTATACCACTCCCACTGCATGAGAATTACAACTATAAGGCAGAAATCCAATGTTTTTAGAATTATTTTGATACCAAACTTGACCCCATCGAGTTAACACATGTTGCTGCAAAACACACAAAAACATAATTATCTTTTTGTATTCTTTGCAAATTATGATACGGTATACCGTATCTTTTATTTTGCTATCTTAACAGTTTGTAGACGACAGTTCAAAAATGTCAAAATTAATATTATTTTGAATCACCATGAGAAATGCATTTAAATAAGCACAAACATGCCTAGTATTGGTTACGTAATCCTTGAGATAGAATTTGAAAGTTGGGAAAGTTTTCTGAAAAAAATCTTGTTTTGTATATAGTAAATGTAATGTTTACATGTTAGGCCTAATATAAATACCTCTGGCATTATAGGTTGTGATTACGTATACATATCGTGTATGACTCTACGGCCATTCAATATGTTCTACCTCCTCCCCTCATAACTGTATAAATGACAACCCTATAAAATGTGACGTCATGGTTGTAGCCAGACAGACACTTCATACGACGGAAACGAACAAATACCGTAAAAATACGTTAATGGTTTTTTCTTTCTTTTTAATAGGGAGTGTTCATGCATTAATAAAATAACCTTGTACATATAATAGAGACAACACAATGACAAAGCGACATACAATCAGACATAGATAGACACCACAGCC
Source organism: Ophiura sarsii (assembly GCA_035610835.1). Lineage (NCBI taxonomy): Eukaryota > Metazoa > Echinodermata > Ophiuroidea > Amphilepidida > Ophiuridae > Ophiura > Ophiura sarsii. The sequence continues at coordinate 117,131 of JAYJML010000093.1, read as the reverse complement.
ACACAGAACGACGGACAAACTGAGAGACACAGAGACAAACAAACTTACTACTCCGTCAGATAATGCTTGAAGTATTGCTGCTTGACAATCAGACATACAGCTAGATAGACACCACAGCCACACAGAACGACGGACAAACTGACAGACACAGAGATACAAACAAACTTACTACTCCGTCAGATAGTGCTTGAAGTATTGCTGCTTGAGTAGGATAGTGCCTGATTTGATCGTCAGACAAATCGTTACCCTGATATGATAGAATTGGTGGGAAAATAACGTTTATATTTGTACACATCTACAGGGTGTATCAAGAAACCGCGAAACTTTTGCTGAGTAATGTACTCTTAAAGCAAAATACATATCGCTCTTAAAAGTAGATACATGTTAGGTCTGTCTTGGCTATCACATAGTTAAATAACAGCGATGTCGACAATAAATTCGCTGAGATATTACGAATATAAGTAGACAGCTTGAAACACAGTTTACATCGTTCATCCTGCACACCTGAATAACTGGAATCGAACTCATCATTATGAGAAGTAAATATCATATTAAAGATATGTCTTGGCTATTTCATTATCAAAATTGAGCAAATCTGGCAATAAATTGGATGATAATTAATCACACAGCTTAAAAATCCAAATTTAGAAAGTCCTCTCTTAATGTACAGTATATGTAATAATGCACATAATTTAAAAATAAACAAATGAAGTAGTCCAGTGATGGTAGAAATTGTTCTGCATAAATATTTCATTATTAGTGTGTTTTGAAGGCAACTGGTGCTGCTCGACCCAAAAAATGCTGTCCTTGTTTCAAGATGCATTGACGAGCGCATTCCCGCATGTGATATAAGCACGACGTCACCCATGTGCGCCTACTTCCCTGAACATGCTGAATATCGTTGACGATCCGGTTCCTCAAATCCTGGATATTAGCCGGTGGTGTAGGCCTATGTCTTGAAGACTTAAGATTTTGACATATCCCCGAAAGAAAACGTCTTAACGGTGTAAGATCTGAGGAGCGAGCTGGTCACTCCGTAGCATGTCCAAGACCAATAACTCTGCAGGATGAACGATGCCAATTGCGTTTTCAGGACGTCTACCTATTATCCGTAATATATCAGCGACTTTGTTGTCGATATCACTGTAATTTGACGATGTGATTGCGAAGGCACAGCCCTAACGTGATATCTCTACTTTTCAGAGCGATGTGTGATTTGCACTCGGGGAAAAAAAGTGTTGCGGTCTTTTGATACACCCTCTATAATTTGAAAGACAAAACGGCGCAACTGCGTAATGCAACATACATCCTAGAATAATCTGGCTTAAATGGTGTTGTTACGCTTTATTCCGTCATGGACTTGATTAAAGTCTAGCATCGTGTCAATGAATGTATATCGGATTCAACAACCGCCCGAGAAATAAACCAGTTTACTAGGGCGGCTCGCAATGGAGATTTGTAATTGTTGTTTAGCTCCTACACCGACAAAATCCAACAATATTTTTACCTGATAGTGATATGTAAAACAGAATTGTGAGGATTCAAAAATGGTGTGGGACGAAGACGAATAACTAATCATCTTCCCTCCTGAAATAGTCAGCCAGATATATCCAGATATATAACCATTTATTCCCCCGGAGAGAAGGTTAGTGCATGTGTAAACCTAATATGACAAATGTTATCAATCTCAACCTACTCATTTTTCTAGCGACTAACTTTATATTTTTACTTTTCAAGAAACTCGTAGAACTGAAAATCATAATATTGCCATGGTCTCCCATTGGCATGATTGGTTTCAATAAATAGGAACTATTATCATTCTTCCCTTTGACCAATAGACGATGCTCTCGAGACCAAATTAGTGGTGTGATGGTCACTCATGTGATTTCATGGGCGTGATGATGATTTAGACAAAAGTATAAGTATTGAAGAGTTTACAACAATTCAAAATTGGCGCAAAAACGAATTGAAAAGCTAAAGATGTAATTGCAAACGTTGACACTAGTCATACAGGGCGTATCAAAAAGGGTCCCATGTTCATTATAATTGTTTTGGCCACGGGAAATGTAGAAGATGGACCTGAAATAGAAACAATCATATTCAGCAATGTGTCATCTATTTTAGAGCTTTCGTTTACAAACTACGGCGATTTGTTCAGGCATGTCAAATTCAGCCACCTTTCTCGTGTAGGGAGGTCTATTATTAGGATTTTCTGTCAATAATCGAACATAATCAACAACATCAATAATGATCTATATTCAAGTTTAATTTGAACAGAAAACTAATTGTATCCATATTATCCATAACCCTAACCCTGCCAAATCCAACAGAATCCAACGAGCCAACCTCCATGTTCAACCCGGCGTGCAAGTTTTTAATTCGAGGATAAAATGGACCCAGGCTATATACTTGGCGGAATATACTCCGCCAAGTAGCCTTGACACCCCTGGTGTAGTGGGGAATCCTAAGCCGCTGGTATTGGAGGTCCGTGGTTCAAATCCGGGGGGGGGGGGGGGGGTGACTTTCGGGGTCACTTTTCTCCGCGCAGAAAAAAAAGCGATGTGTGATTTGCACTCGGGGAAAAAAAGTGTTGCGGTCTTTTGATACACCCTCTATAATTTGAAAGACAAAACGGCGCAACTGCGTAATGCAACATACATCCTAGACTAGATAAAAATCTTGCTTAAATGGTGTTGTTACGCTTTATTCCGTCATGGACTTGATTAAAGTCTAGCATCGTGTCAATGAATGTATATCGGATTCAACAACCGCCCGAGAAATAAACCAGTTTACTAGGGCGGCTCGCAATGGAGATTTGTAATTGTTGTTTAGCTCCTACACCGACAAAATCCAACAATATTTTTACCTGATAGTGATATGTAATACAGAATTGTGAGGATTCAAAAATGGTGTGGGACGAAGACGAATAACCAATCATCTTCCCTCCTGAAATAGTCAGCCAGATATATCCAGATATATAACCATTTATTCCCCCGGAGAGAAGGTTAGTGCATGTGTAAACCTAATATGACAAATGTTATCAATCTCAACCTACTCATTTTTCTAGCGACTAACTTTATATTTTTACTTTTCAAGAAACTCGTAGAACTGAAAATCATAATATTGCCATGGTCTCCCATTGGCATGATTGGTTTCAATAAATAGGAACTATTATCATACTTCCCTTTGACCAATAGACGATGCTCTCGAGACCAAATTAGTGGTGTGATGGTCACTCATGTGATTTCATGGGCGTGATGATGATTTAGACAAAAGTATAAGTATTGAAGAGTTTACAACAATTCAAAATTGGCGCAAAAACGAATTGAAAAGCTAAAGATGTAATTGCAAACGTTGACACTAGTCATACAGGGCGTATCAAAAAGGGTCCCATGTTCATTATAATTGTTTTGGCCACGGGAAATGTAGAAGATGGACCTGAAATAGAAACAATCATATTCAGCAATGTGTAATCTATTTTAGAGCTTTCGTTTACAAACTACGGCGATTTGTTCAGGCATGTCAAATTCAGCCACCTTTCTCGTGTAGGGAGGTCTATTATTAGGATTTTCTGTCAATAATCGAACATAATCAACAACATCAATAATGATCTATATTCAAGTTTAATTTGAACAGAAAACTAATTGTATCCATATTATCCATAACCCTAACCCTGCCAAATCCAACAGAATCCAACGAGCCAACCTCCATGTTCAACCCGGCGTGCAAGTTTTTAATTCGAGGATAAAATGGACCCAGGCTATATACTTGGCGGAATATACTCCGCCAAGTAGCCTTGACACCCCTGGTGTAGTGGGGAATCCTAAGCCGCTGGTATTGGAGGTCCGTGGTTCAAATCCGGGGGGTGACTTTCGGGGTCACTTTTCTCCGCGCAGAAAAAAAAGCGATGTGTGATTTGCACTCGGGGAAAAAAAGGTGTTGCGGTCTTTTGATACACCCTCTATAATTTGAAAGACAAAACGGCGCAACTGCGTAATGCAACATACATCCTAGACTAGATAAAAATCTTGCTTAAATGGTGTTGTTACGCTTTATTCCGTCATGGACTTGATTAAAGTCTAGCATCGTGTCAATGAATGTATATCGGATTCAACAACCGCCCGAGAAATAAACCAGTTTACTAGGGCGGCTCGCAATGGAGATTTGTAATTGTTGTTTAGCTCCTACACCGACAAAATCCAACAATATTTTTACCTGATAGTGATATGTAATACAGAATTGTGAGGATTCAAAAATGGTGTGGGACGAAGACGAATAACCAATCATCTTCCCTCCTGAAATAGTCAGCCAGATATATCCAGATATATAACCATTTATTCCCCCGGAGAGAAGGTTAGTGCATGTGTAAACCTAATATGACAAATGTTATCAATCTCAACCTACTCATTTTTCTAGCGACTAACTTTATATTTTTACTTTTCAAGAAACTCGTAGAACTGAAAATCATAATATTGCCATGGTCTCCCATTGGCATGATTGGTTTCAATAAATAGGAACTATTATCATACTTCCCTTTGACCAATAGACGATGCTCTCGAGACCAAATTAGTGGTGTGATGGTCACTCATGTGATTTCATGGGCGTGATGATGATTTAGACAAAAGTATAAGTATTGAAGAGTTTACAACAATTCAAAATTGGCGCAAAAACGAATTGAAAAGCTAAAGATGTAATTGCAAACGTTGACACTAGTCATACAGGGCGTATCAAAAAGGGTCCCATGTTCATTATAATTGTTTTGGCCACGGGAAATGTAGAAGATGGACCTGAAATAGAAACAATCATATTCAGCAATGTGTCATCTATTTTAGAGCTTTCGTTTACAAACTACGGCGATTTGTTCAGGCATGTCAAATTCAGCCACCTTTCTCGTGTAGGGAGGTCTATTATTAGGATTTTCTGTCAATAATCGAACATAATCAACAACATCAATAATGATCTATATTCAAGTTTAATTTGAACAGAAAACTAATTGTATCCATATTATCCATAACCCTAACCCTGCCAAATCCAACAGAATCCAACGAGCCAACCTCCATGTTCAACCCGGCGTGCAAGTTTTTAATTCGAGGATAAAATGGACCCAGGCTATATACTTGGCGGAATATACTCCGCCAAGTAGCCTTGACACCCCTGGTGTAGTGGGGAATCCTAAGCCGCTGGTATTGGAGGTCCGTGGTTCAAATCCGGGGGGGGGGGGGGGGGGGGGGTGACTTTCGGGGTCACTTTTCTCCGCGCAGAAAAAAAATCTGAAAAAGTGCCCGAATTAATTAGGGTTAACAAACAAAATGTGTGAATAAAAAGACTATTTTTAAACAATACACTGATGCATTTAATAAATTATCAATATAATCTCATTTGCAATTTGTTTCAGTTGAAAGTGTAATTTTAATTAAAAATTGGCCAAAGTGGGATTCGCACCCTCGTTACTGTATTGATTGTAGCTCGGGAGTTATATGCAGCTGATAGAGAACTATACATTAGGGCTCAATTATATGTCTAAGTTTTGAAAGCTACAAAACATGGTATGCATTTTGATCTAGTAAACTATCAGCGTGTTTTTACTGAAGAAAAAAAGCAGGCATATGACTGCTAACGGATTAAAATCCCCCAGTAAAAACACACCACCACCGGCATTTGCCCGCTCATACCGGTTTTTTTCTCCTGGATTTTAGATGCCTTTTATCCTTCGAAACCAAGGATAATAGCGGTTGAAACCGGTTAGGAAAAGCAGTCTTTCGTCAGTATAAACACGCACGGTTCCAGCTCAGCGCGTTTGCCGATGGTAAGCGGAAATGGGTATAGTCATGTGACCCGAAAAAGACATCAGACTAGCGCACTGTAAATGTCGTACGGCAGACGCCATTTTGCTACTGTCAATACCACAATGCATCGCGAGTGACCTGCTTACGACCTTTCACTGGCATTTATTATAATGAGGTCAGCGGCAGCCGGCAAGTTTGTTTATCGTACTACAATAAAAACACGTCTCTCACACGAGCAACCGGCTTTTATCCTGCTTTTTATAAGACGGGTAAAAGCCGGTTTGCTTAATAAAAACACGCTGTATGTCCATCTTGAGACACTTTTTAGACACGTCCTGTATTATAGCCGTGACCAAGTTCGTAAGTGATAGTATTAGTAGGCTTAATCGTATTTATACCTGGATACGGTCCTGTCTAGCGACGCAATATTCATCATTATAATATCCATCAACGAAACCGATAATGTTGCCAGTCAGGTTCAGCCAATTGAAGCCATCCGGGTTGCCATACCGCGTTATGAAAACAGGGTGGCTTACTATTTTCACAAACGGATCACTGAATCTGAATGTGCGCATCCTATCGTAAGTAGCCATCCAGCCTATAGAAAATAATATATATAATCATGATATTTAGTAAAGGGTTCAACAAAAGAAAGTATACCACTTTGTTTATGTCATTTTGAGTAACTTTCAATTTGTTATTGTCCAAACAGGCTAGATAGGCATTTAGATGGATCTTTTAGGCATAATTTGATACCAAATTTGCCCCCTAACAACAAAGATAAAGCATAATTAGCACCATTTAAAGGAAAATATCCCATTTTCAAAAGTCGCATTTCCAATACACAGCACGAGAAGAATAGGCCAATTGTTAACACACACATATGCCGTATTTATCCCGTACTGATCACCGCGCATATCCCTCAATGCGCGGGCTAATTCAAATGTAAACTGATGCATGGGTGAAGGATTTGAATGTAAAGGAATGTTATGGATGGGGAGAACATGGACAGATTAACCAAATCTTTCTCGTGCTGTGTATTGGAAATGCGACTTTTGAAAATGGGATATTTTCCTTTAAATGGTGCTAATCATGGTTTATCTTTGTTGTTAGGGGGCAAATTTGGTATCAAATTATGCCTAAAAGATTGATCTAAATGCCTATCTAGCCTGTTTGGTCAAAAACAAATTGAAAGTTACTCAAAATGACATAAACAAAGTGGTATACTTTCTTTTGTTGAACCCTTTATGATAGCCGTTCACGTATCGATTGTGGATTTGTTGGCACGTAACACAGGGATCAAAACAACTTCAAGTAGTTATCGGGTGTTCTGTTGAGGCCCTGTCACATATACAGCGATCAGGCCAGCGATTGCACTGCGCTCAAAAGGTATCCAAGTATGAATAACACGATATAAGAGCGCGGAAAACTGTCCGAAATTGTTCATTTTTAAATCTAGGTCACTAAAACCCTTTCACATTCTGCAGCGATCAGGACGGCGCTTGGATTACGCTGACACATTTTCAAAACGCCACGCCAAGCGCACCAATATCTTCATGAACCCCTCGGAGACGCAGTGGGAATTGGCTGGGACGTGAGAGGATCCCCATGGTCGCCCTTGAGCGCCAGTGCACCGCGCCTGTTTTGTGCATGCACAACACATGCGTGGAGGTTCGGCGTTCTGTTCAGAGCGCTGTAATGACTCAGTAATGTCGCCGTAGACTAGTACCACCAGTCCCCGAAGAGTCGTCCTGCCCCGTCTGAACATAATTACCTACAATACATAGCGCGGACTCCTCTTGGGGACTGGTTCCAAAGCGTGAAATTTTCGCGAGCAAAATAATGTAAGATTCCGACATTATTTACATATATGAATATGCATGTGAATTGCCACGCAGATCTGCCGGCACGACGCGGCGCGGCTCGCGGCGGGGTCGTGGTTCAGCAGACAATTAGTAAAGAGTAAAACCATTGATTGGGGGAAGTTATTCACCTAAAGAAGCCTCTTCTGTAAAGAAAGAGTAAAATAAAACACAAAACTCTAACCCTTCTCCGGCCGCCTCCACCACACGCATTCCTCGCTGCAGATGGCATGGGCAGATTTTCACATTTTAAATCTTGGTCACCCTGTTTGTTTACATTTTGCAGCAGATTTTTATTTACGATCAGCAGCGGTGCATTTTGAAATCAAGAGATGTTCTGCCGGATAAGACAAGTTATAAATTAACGTTTTGTTCCTCGATAATTAAAAACAATAGGCCTATGCTAGCATACTGACAGTGACTGTTGAGTGTTGTGAGTTCGAGCTTCTACTGCATGCTATTCATGACATTGACAACAAAGCGGCAGTGCAATAGCCTTGTTGTTTTTAAAAGCTTAACAAAAATAAATTCATTCATTCATTCATATTCATTCAGTACTCAAATTACATAATTGCACAATATCAAAAATCACATGTATATATAAGCACACATAAAAGACATAAAAGCAAGATGCTTGCTAGAATACGGTAGGATTGGGAAAATGTATAAAATACCAGGAGAGTACCAAGGATAGCCCAAAACGCCTCCATAGGCTATAGGAAGCTTATTTCCATTGGAGTCCTTTTATAGGAAAAGAGAGACATGAGGGCGAAAGACAGGAACGTGACGAGACTACGGTATAAATAAATAAATAAATAAATATATATATTGACAACCGTTTCTGGTTAGACCAGGCGCCTGACACTCTATTGTTCGAATCGCCGAAAGCATAGATGGACATGAATATACAATGAATAATCATATCAATGAATATACGTCATTTGTGAAGTCGAAAATGAAAAGTACCAGACCATAGTGGACACGAACGGCCGTAATCTTTGAATCTCCGTTGATTTCAATGTTATGTCGGAGTGTTTTACCTAATTTCATACTGACACGACCTGAGTGATAATCAAACGGTCCCCGAACGATGCCCTGGCGCTGTTGAAGTCAGAAATATCATCGTTCCCTACAGTCCGAGCGTTCCCACATCGAATTTCACCTAGAATATTCGTCACACGAACCTATGTCCGCCATCGTCTGAATATCGAAAAGGCCCTCTGGAGAGTCAAGGGGACAACATTTTTTTCTACGCATGCGTCCGATCGCTTTGGATTTGTCCACTCAAATTTTGGACAAATGCCTAATGAGTATGTGCTGCATGGCAAGTGACACAACTTCTTGTAATGCGCTAATCAACCGTAGATCTAACCCCGGGCTCCGGCCAGTTTGGGGTGGAAAAGCCCAATCAGGAAAAGTTCACGGAAAAGATTCAGGCGTTGACGGTTCAATGGTATATCACAGATAGGCAAAGTGGGTATATCCAGTGACAGTTGTATATCCCTTGGTTTATAATATTTAATTTTGACTAAAGCAGCCGACAATGCATTGATTGATGATAACATCCAGAAGTGGTTTGATGTGATAATAATGCCGCCATGAGGATCGAGCCGTGTAGCGAGGGGCTACGCCGAACTATGATCGAGAGTGACCAATAACGCGCCGCAATGCGGACCACTGGCGCGCGGCGGGCCGACACATCCAACATGCGCGAATCAGTGGCGTATAGCCAGCTTTAAGCAGGGCCATAGGGAGGGGGGAGGGGTGGACTTATCAGACAGTAAAAGGTCCGAGTTGTATACCGACGAAAGGCATGATGTACGAGTCAATAAAACTATACGGTAGTGCCCACATGTTGTGGCGAATATAGGGCCTACACTTACTTGCAACAGAGTGACGGTGGAATCCGGGGCCGACTATACGACCGTAACATGACAGAGCGACAGTAGAATCCGGTGTTTAATTTTTTTTAAATTGAGTGTATTGTTAACCGGTTCTGAGCACTTCTCTAGCCCGCCCGGCCTGTGGGCCTAAGTGAGACACCGTGCACTTTGCGCCGTGCATATGCTATAACCATCTAATGATTGGAAGCGTAGCAGCATAAAGTATTATGAGAAAATGTGTACATATCTCCTAAGATTCTGGAGATTCGGAGTCTACTATCGGACCGGGCTTTCAGTTGACCTACGCATAGGAGCATCGTCGAAGCGAGAATGTCCCCTGTAACCTTTTTCAAGCTCTTTGGCACTGAAATTAAAATTTTGGTTCATTATAGAGGGAATCCACTTTACTCATACGTGCCCGTAATCACCCTTCAAAGGTACAAGACTTGATCGCGTCTATCAATAGTTGTCTGATTGCCTTTCCACATATATTTCGACATGAATATTGCGTCTCCCAATTCGTTTATTAAAGCTAGCTAAATTTGGTACGAACTAACTTTCTTGAAATGAAGTTGTACCAAAGATTTTCTAGAAATTCATCGGTTGTACAGATTTAAAAAAAATGGTAATCATGGTAGATTTAACATTGGTATAAACGGTCTCCTTTCCCATGTTGTACGATTGGCTATGGCCTGTTTTGGAAATGTGTTTGCTTTGTGTATCCAAATAGCTTACAGTTGTATATTAGCCTAGCTATAACAAGCTATAACTAGAGCGGTTCTCGGGTTTCGCGGTTTGTGGGTTTCGCGGTTTGTGGGTTTCGCGGTTTGTGGGTTTCGCGGTTTGTGGGTTTCGCGGTTTGTGGGTTTCGCGGTTTGTGGGTTTCGCGGTGTTTGGATTTGGTGGTTGTCATTCGGACGGTTTATTGATTGAGTGAACAATATTCGGGAGATCAGTTTGTTGCAGTTTCTTAACATTATTATGTTAGGGTCTTACCAGAACCATGGAGGACGGGCGTTGATTGACAACATGGAATGAACACAAATATGAGGTACTCACCCATAATTCAATTCGTCAAAATGTTACTTAAGTACATATTCTACCGTTTTCATTTGTTTCATGGATGATTCATCAATGGCGGAGGAGAATTTTGACATTAACATTTTAGGTTACAAATGTGTAAATATTTCGGTTGAATAAAAAAAGGCTATTGAATTAAATTTGAAGAATTTGGAAACCGGGAAATCCGTAATCTTCCTATGGAAATTGAAGGTTCGCTTTGTAAATGTGGACATCAAAATGAATTTAAGGATTGCAAAGGACATGGGACATGGGACTTGATCATGTATACTTTGATGATTGGGCATTTTGGCAATAATCCATGAAATCATACTTGCGTGAAGGCATGAAGTTGAAAGGTAGGTATAAACACGATTTCCTGATATATTCTATTTCGAAACGGCAGACCTCTTATTACAGTTTAAAATAGGGGTATTTATTACATGTTTTGTTCAAATTAATATAGTGTGAATTTTAACAGAGACCTCACCATAGTAAAAAAAATCAGGCAATGATGATTTGTTTAAATATTTTAACCAAGATATTTGTGTCCACACTATTTTCGGTAGCTTATACTGTGATCTATTTTTTTTTTTAAATGCGTGTGACCAGGTACAACCACTCGGACGCAACATAACTATACATTATTAAGTAAGGGGCAAAGGTTCAGAAAATGAGACAATAATAAAATGGTTGGTGTTGTAGTAGGCTTAGATTGAATTCTAAAGTTCTATTCTGAAGTAAAGTATAGATTATATTTAGGATTCAGAATGATGCTACAAGATATACACTACTTAACAATTACTCAAAAAATGGTATCTATTCGTTATGGACCGTTCATTATTTATGGTGGAGCTGGGGGGGGGGGGGGGGGTGGGACAAATTCAAGACTCGTATGTCAAAATTACCTACCCCCCCCCCCCCTACAGCTGAAACTGAAAATTACATTACCCCCCCCCCCCCTACTAACCAATAGATTTTTACACAACCCCCCTTCAAAATCAACTTGTCACATACTTAGGGGATGTATTTTTCTTTTGCCCATGGATTCGTTGGTTGTGACCTCTGAACGGCCAATAATTTAATGACTAACTACATAGCGAGCGTGGCGAGGCGGAACATTTGTCATATATTTATACATTTTTGGTGTTTTGTGAGTCTTTATAAGCCGAAAAAAGTTAGAACATCCAGACAAAAACGTATGAAATATTCTTGTGAGCTTTGGTGCAGAACTGTGAGTAAGACGAGGTGAAAAGCATGCAAGAAATTACCGTTTTTAATCAAATTGGATTTTGGAACATAGGCCTAGGCTATTAACATGTTTTTATACACCTCATGGCTCTAATGTTTTCAACCATTGATGATTATATATATAGGTGTTTTTCCAACAGATCGTCCGAGCAGGGCGTGCACAAAAAATTGCTGTACGAAAGTAGTCTCATCATAAGTAGCCTACATGTTTTGAAGTTGAAAGGTCATAAGAAAATGTGCGCGAAGCGCACAAAAAAATTGCATTTACACTCCAAAATAGCCTCTAAAATCACCCCAATCACCACCATCTTTATAGTTAAATAAAGTTACACAACCCCCCCTGTTAAAGAATAAAAAGTTACATAACCCCCCCCCCCCATTTCAACATATGAAAGTTACATGACCCCCCTATATTTACCCCCCCCCCCCCCCCCCCCCTCCACCATAAATAATGAACGGTCCCTTATTGATATTTTTGATATTTGTAATTATTTTATAAAGTTTATAACGTAATAGATATACTTTTATAGTATAGTTGTTTGTGATATTTATTTATGCTTGAAAATAAGGAATGACAATTTTTCTTTATTCCGAAGAGAAATGTTTATTATTTTGCATGATAAGACACAATTACAATCCAATTCGTTGGATTACATACAATCATAATTTTATATAGATATTTTATTAAGTATTATTTCTATCAGGCTTTTTAACGGTACGATAAACTGTGTATTGAATATTGATGCCTTGGTTCAACCAAAGTACCCGGATGCGTCCAATATTCTTCAATGCGCGCATCGTGCGCTTTGTTTTGATTTGTTGTTCAGGCACAGCGGGTTCGCCGATTTTTACTGCGGGTAGTGGTAGCAAACTTGTTAACATGTTTGATGATGTTTTTATTCGTTATAAGGGAGATCAATATTATGCTCAAATTGTGAATTTTGATTTGTATTATTGTCGTGTATGAATCTGGTCAATACATGCGTATGTTTTGTTTCTCGAAAAAATAGAAAATCAATGCACTTGCGCAAATGTTGATATACTCACAATAGCACCCCCTGCAGGGTCGTACCATTATTCACACATCAACATCAGCGCGCGTGCATTGATTTGTCTAATTTCTCTCAAAACAACACTTACGCATTTATATTGACCTATACCTATTAAATTATTTTCAATTAATAGCCTTCATTGAATAAACTTCATTGAATTTGGATAAATGGAAATGTATTGTAATAAAAATACAGCACGATATTATACATAGCACACATATTCCATCATTTGTATGAATGTATTTATTTATCTATTAATTTATATAAATATAAATAAATAACTTAATTAATTATGCAAAACACTTAATTTATTAACATTATTTGAAAATCAAGTAAATGAATAGAAAATACAATTAAATCAACTTAATTATTTAGATGAATCACTATACCAATCTATAATTAATTAATTTATTCTCGAATTAATTAATTAACTTATTAATAAGAATGTTAATTAATTATTAACTTATTGATGTTGTCTATTACTTATTCCAACAGTTCATTCATTAATATTATTTAATACTAAAAGCAAAAATAAATATATAAATGTTAGTCATTATTCAAGTAATCTATCAATCGCATTTCAATAAAATAAAACAAATTTAATCATTGATTGATTATTATATTTCTTGTTCATTGTTTTTGATTACATTTACAAATATATTTGATAGATAAATCGATGGGTTGTTTTCATTATTTATGAATTTCTGATTATTTATTCTTTAACTAATTCTATTCATTGAATGCATTTATCGATACATTAAATAACTATAATTCAATTGAAGATTTATTGTCATGAAGCTTTGGACAGTTTCAAAATAGTAAGCGTGTGCTGCTTGAACCTAGTGGTGATTGAACAAGAACATACGAGGGTTTGTCAAAATGTAATGAAAGTGATCTTGTTGCGAGTTGCAAGGGGCATTGCCATTGATTGAAATTATTTTCAATTAGCCCACTAACAGGGGCGGACTGGCCACTGTGGCGTTGTGGCGATTGCCACATGGGCCGCTTGGTTTTGGGCCTCTCAGGGCCGGTTACTCAAATTTTGTGGCCGTGCGAAAATATGTGACTGTGCGAAATTTTGTGACTGTGCGAAATTTTGTGACTGTGCGAAATTATGTGACCGCGCGAAATTTTTTGACCGTGCTAAATTTTTTGAACCTACCCCACTACAAGTATAATTGGTTAAAAGCCAATCAGGCAATCATTGTGTTTCTTGCACCCGCCCTGTTTATAGGCCTATTATACTGGTCATGCCACGCCACTGCGTAGACCCTACTCATTCTAAAGGGAGCACATCAAAACTCGACCGCCCGGCAACCACCGGTTGTTCCGTGCAGAAGTTCCGTGAGGTTGCAGCCGGTTTCTATTGTTCTAAACAATGATATGCGGTCAAACCGGGCGGAACCGCCGGTTGTCGCGCGGTCGAGTTTTGATTTGCTCCCTAATCAAATATTAAAAACAACCCAGTTATTTAACACTTTCCTCGCGGCAGGCGTTTGCAGACGACAGTTCCGAAATTTCCCAAAATGTTTTGAAAAATGTTAAAATGATTGAATGTCATTACAATATTAAAATAAGTGCAAACTTGTCTAGTTTGGGTTCAATAGTTCATGAGATAAGGTGGGAAAGGTTTCTGAAAATCTGTTTTGTATAATGGTAAAACTAAAAGTAATAGCCGCGTGTGAAAAGTGTTTTAAAAGATCTATTTTTCGAGAAAATCAGTCTTAAAGGTAGATGTTCCGATTGCTGGCCCGATTTTCAACTTGATGTTTTCTATTTTACATGAAAGGTCATCTTTAAAATGGTCGCATTTCAAAGTTTGAGTTGCATAACTCCAACGGTTCTATTTTTTGAGAAGCACATGGTCACAAAATATTTGCCCATTGAGTAGTACACAAACTGTTTGGTGGTTAACCACCTTTGACAGTAATTCACCACATTTTACCCTATGATTTCTAAATGGAACATTTCTGGCTCCTAAGATTTTACAGACATAATGAGAAAAATATGGGGATTCTTCTGATATTTGATGTGAAAGCCCCAAAAACGTGATCGGAACATACACCTTTATAAAAAATATTCTCTCAGCCCAGTTCCTAAGCACCCCTCCTTCTTTTGAGACCCTGGACGACACACCCTACCACTAACAAAGTTGAGTGCCACCGCCCCCCCCTTGTCCGCCCGGGACTTTACTTGTACCAAACATAAAACTGAAAGCGCAGTAACACAAACCTGTACGTGCGGGGTGTGATGTCTTGTATACATCCGAGGTACGTGTAAAAATACTATTGTTGATAGAGGTGTCTTGTATGAATTGTGTAGCCTTTTTGAGAGGGGGTTATTATATTCTATTATAGTCTATTAATTTAGTATAGTATAGTATAGTATAGTATAGTATAGTATAGTATAGTATAGTATAGTATAGTATAGTATAGTATAGTATAGTATAGTATAGTATAGTATAGTATAGTATAGTATAGTATAGTATAGTATAGTATAGTATAGTATAGTATAGTATAGTATATTCCATTCCATTCCATGATTCCATCAATTGTAAATTCATGATTTTTAAAACTTGGAAATATATACCAACGGGCGAATCCATCTCATCATCCGAGTCCAGCCCTGTCTGCATTGGAAATTGACGGCTACTTGATGGCGAGAAAATTGTTTAGGCTACTTGATGTTGAAGTGGAAGTTTATTGATCCAATTGATCTCTAGAAAATGTTTGTTTGTGTCAGGGTGTTACGGAGTTTTTATGAGCGCAGATAATTGGTGCCTATTGTCAAGATTGTATCCAAAGGCCAAAAACATCGTTACGTTACCCTTCCAAATCTTAAACATTTCCGATTGAGTTGGTCGATTTGTTTTCAAACTCATCCATTTTAAACTTGAATAGAGGTCAATATGCAAGCTGTCAAAGAATGACTAAGGGGTGCGTGGGGCGTACACCTGTGTTTGTTGTTGTTTTTTACTCAAGTCAAGGGTAAATACTTTTGTCCAAGTAACTGTCAGCAAAAACTATTACCCCTGGATCGGATACAAACATGTAAAAATGTACTAAATGTAAATCTGATGTAAATGTTTGAAGCATAGGCCTATTCATTAATTTTAGTTAACAACTCAGTGAATAAAATAAAAGGGTGTAGGGCAGAGTTATGTTTTAAGGGGAAATATTAGCGGTTTTATGTTGAACAAAATTATTGAAAATAGTCCCGATATTTTTGCTAATTTTGTACTTGTGCTAGGCCTATAAAAAAAAATCCCGACCCAAGATTTTGCAAACAAATGTTCAGTCTTTTTGAAAGGGTAACACAGTGTTTGTTTTGACTAGGCCTTATATGTTATGGGAAGTTGTTTGAATGAACGGCTTGATTGTCTAGTTTATGCAAATTAGCTACAGACCTAACAATAGCGTTGGTTTTGACCAATGACGGTGGACGTTGACCGTGAAAGATTTAAAAGAGATGGGCAATTACTTATCTATACTTACATTATCCTTGTGTATAACGACCGTCTCTGCACGCATCGATTAGCTCATCACTATCGCCATCTATGTCGAAGTCATGTATGATACGTGATCACTATTGTTATGCAAATGTCCACGCTCTTTCCACGTAATGGGCCCAGCGTGATTCAGTGAAAAAGGCATCCAATTGTTACGTAAACATCAAACAATTGATTATCTATACAGCAAAGATTCGCCCTCATACATCAAGTATGGTGACGTATAGCAAGTATTACAATGGTATAACTAAAACCGCGACAAGTCGGGGGACTATGTTTGTTATGTAAACATCAAACAAAAATAGCAACGCTCATGTATCCCCGGGAAGGGGGGGGGGGGTACTCAGATTTGGTTTGGTCGGGGGTGTGCCGCTGGAGAATCAAATCCCCTATACCCATTTCTAAGGGTGATTTTGGATAGACCCATGTCTAAGGATTTTTCAGTTGAAAAGCCTACCATGGCTAAGGATGTCTCATGAAAAAACGACCCACTGGAGCGGCACGTCCCCGTATGCCTTACATACGTGAGTACCACCCCCGAGCATGCATCGTTGTATTTTACTAAGAAAAATATGCTTCTCAAGGCAAAAAAATATTTTTACTCCTATGAGGCAGATTAACCCCAACTTTGAACTCGTCCAAGTTATTTGCGATTTGTACATGCTCACAAAATCCGGAATCCATTGATGGATTAATAAAGACGAAATCGCAAACACAATTTTTTTCTGAGGCAATCTCTAGGGGTGGTACATAGCCTAGCGGTGAACAAAATTCAACAAACTCAATTGCGCGTAGTGGCGTTTGGGATTGGGGGATTCATATAGTTTTAGTTTCATGCTCTATTACGCTTGAACTCTTTCCGCCCACACACATGAGTAGTAAACTACAACAAAACAAAATTACGCCCCTTGATTGGAAAAACGGTGATCCACGCTTGCGATCAGCGACGGAGCGGATGGAGTATATAAAACATTATGGTGATATACGGGGGTACAATAACTAGAATCGCCGCCATTTTCTTTGATGTGACGATGTCGGAATAGAAAATAAATATCCCTATCGCGGGAACATTATCCCTCATAATTCTCCAAATAACCAGTCACTCGAACTCAGCGGAGATAAATACTGTACCAATATCGTGTCCACAAATCTTACTAATTCAAGCTGTATTTTTCGAGATATTTCGCACACAAACTTCGATTTGAAAATCTTAGGATGCCGGTACCCGTCCTCCAAAAATGACATCTCTGAATGTATTTTAAACAAAGTGTGCAAAGGAGAAATGGTTGGGCACACTGGTAAAATGGTTTTACAACAAGTGTTGCTATCATTATCAAAGTGAACTCAACTTCAATCACTTATTTATCGAGCAATAATACATTGTTTTACGCATTTTAAAAATAAATCCAGAGATAAATGATAGATAGAAAAATAGATTAAAAAAAGAATAGAAAAAAACTATAAAAGCATTGGCGGCCTTTATAAATTATAAAAATTGACATAAAAATGATGTTACATACATCCACAATCAAGTTTTTGTTGTTTTTTTTAAACAAAAAAATAGAAAACAACAACGAATACACGGAGATTCGAACCCGTGATTGCCGATTGCAAACGATATGGCCAACGTATGCACGCCACAGAGATCGACGAGTGTAATTGTGTCAGTTTTATTATTTAACCATTGATTCTTTTATTTATAACGAACGGATTTTTATCGTGCCATTTTGGACATTTTAAACCATATTTATATGTTACTCTCGCACAAACTGTGTTTGTAATGTGATTATACTCCTTATTTTGGAAAGAATGGTAAAAACGTTGACATTTCGAACACAATAAATGGCATCTTGTATACTGTTTATACGGTCGCTCGACTGAACGTTGTGTGACCTGTTGCATTGCATTATTCATGTTACGATCTGTTTATGTATGCTTTTGTTATACTTCTCAATCGCTCATCGCCAACTCGTACAAGAAACTTCATGCGCTGTCCCAACGCTGTCGTTAGAGAACAATAGAAAAGTCCCCTCGACTCTTCGAGGCGACCTTTGACTGGGTTCACGGGGTTAATCATATTAATGAGCAAATATGCAAATGGGCTAAGTGTCCCCTCCTATTATATATACTCCTTGGTTAGACTAGCCATTGAACAAAGTGCTCAACACCGTAAACGGTGGAGCTTATAAAAATTCAGAGGTATAGACCTTCCGGAATATTATCGCTACTCTGAGTTTCATGGACAATCCCATACGGTCATTTTGTCCAATCATCAGGCGAAAAGATGTCTCTCTGATCGTAGGCCTGACACATTGAAAATGAGAATACACAATCAATGGTGTTAAAACCAGCGATCAGAACAATAAATATATTCCAAAAGAGATCTATACACATTAAGATATCAAAAGATAATCAAAAAGTGCTCAACTGATAAATCAGGAGCGTAATATGTATTGACAACCGTTTCTGGTTAGACTAGCCATTGAACAAAGTGCTCAACACCGTAAACGGTGGAGCTTATAAACATTCAGAGGTATAGACCTTCCGGAATATTATCGCTACTCTGAGTTTCATGGACAATCCCATACGGTCATTTTGTCCAATCATCAGGCGAAAAGATGTCTCTCTGATCGTAGGCCTTTGACACATTGAAAATGAGAATACACAATCAATGGTGTTAAAATCAGCGATCAGAGCAACAAATATATTCCAAAGGAGATCTATACACATTAAGATATCAAAATATAATCAAAAAGTGCTCAACTGATAAATCAGGAGCGTAATGTATTGACAACCGTTTCTGGTTAGACTAGCCATTGAACAAAGTGCTCAATACCGTAAACGGTGGAGCTTATAAAAATTCAGAGGTATAGACCTTCCGGAATATTATCGCTACTCTGAGTATCATGGAAAATTCCATACGGCCATTTTGTCCAATCATCAGGCGAAAAGATGTCTCTCTGATCGTAGGCCTTTGACACATTGAAAATGAGAATACACAATCAATGGTGTTAAAACCAGCGATCAGAGCAACAAATATATTCCAAAGGAGATCTATACACATTAAGATATCAAAAGATAATCAAAAAGTGCTCAACTGATAAATCAGGAGCGTAATATGTATTGACAACCGTTTCTGGTTAGACTAGCCATTGAACAAAGTGCTCAATACCGTAAACGGTGGAGCTTATAAACATTCAGAGGTATAGACCTTCCGGAATATTATCGCTACTCTGAGTTTCATGGACAATCCCATACGGTCATTTTGTCCAATCATCAGGCGAAAAGATGTCTCTCTGATCGTAGGCCTTTGACACATTGAAAATGAGAATATACAATCAATGGTGTTAAAACCAGCGATCAGAGCAACAAATATATTCCAAAGGAGATCTATACACATTAAGATATCAAAAGATAATCAAAAAGTGCTCAACTGATAAATCAGGAGCGTAATATGTATTGACAACCGTTTCTGGTTAGACTAGCCATTGAACAAAGTGCACAACACCGTAAACGGTGGAGCTTATAAAATGTCAGAGGTATAGACCTTCCGGAATATTATCGCTACTCTGAGTTTCATGGACAATCCCATACGGTCATTTTGTCCAATCATCAGGCGAAAAGATGTCTCTCTGATCGTAGGCCTTTGACACATTGAAAATGAGAATACACAATCAATGGTGTTAAAATCAGCGATCAGAGCAACAAATATATTCCAAAGGAGATCTATACACATTAAGATATCAAAAGATAATCAAAAAGTGCTCAACTGATAAATCAGGAGCGCAATATGTATTGACAACCGTTTCTGGTTAGACTAGCCATTGAACAAAGTGCTCAACACCGTAAACGGTGGAGCTTATACAAATTCAGAGGTATAGACCTTCCGGAATATTATCGCTACTCTGAGTTTTATGGACAATCCCATACGGTCATTTTGTCCAATCATCAGGCGAAAAGATGTCTCTCTGATCGTAGGCCTTTGACACATTGAAAATGAGAATACACAAGCAATGGTGTTAAAACCAGCGATCAGAGCAACAAATATATTCCAAAGGAGATCTATACACATTAAGATATCAAAAGATAATCAAAAAGTGCTCAACTGATAAATCAGGAGCGTAATATGTATCGCACCAAATGAGTTTGAAAATTGAAAAATGTTCTACTTCTCAGACTCCCCCCTGTTCGAGATTTTAAACCATCTATACTAAAATCAAGAATATATCAGTATAAAGAAATGCTCAACTTCTTTCGTGCATTGATAAAAACAAAATATTTATTGAAAATGAAGTGATGGCTTTTCAATACAATATTGGTCAAAAGTATACTAAGTATATCGCACCAAATGAGTTTGAAAATTGAAAAATGTTCTACTTCTCAGGGGGGCACAATGCACATCCCCTCAGACTCCCTCCTGTTCGAGCTTTTAAACCATCTATACTAAAATCAAGAATATATCAGTATAAAAAATTCTCAACTTCTTTCGTGCATTGATAAAAAACAAAATATTTATTGAAAATGAAGTGATGGCTTTTCAATACAATATTGGTCAAAAGTATAAACCAGATCGCACCAAATGAGTTTGAAAAATGAAAAAATTTCTACTTCTCAGACTCCCCCTGTTCGAGCTTTTAAACGATCTATACTAAAAACAGAAAGGCGATTCTTAGCGCTAAGAATCGCCTTTCTGTTTCTTTTGGGTTTATTGCCGATTATTGCCGGTTCCAAACCTGGTTTGTGAAGGTTTTTGGGATTACCAAAAATACCGATTATTGCCGGGTTCTGCCTGTTTCTACTGGGAAAACTTAGCGTTTATTAGCGGTTTCTTCCCCAGCAGAAACACGCTCATATGATTCTAACAGAATCAATGAGCGTGTTTCTGCTGGGGCACTGCAAAAAGTAAACGCTAATAAGTTTCAATCGGTCAGTTTTTAATCCCCCCTGTTTCAACTCGCGAAAAGTTACCGCTAAGTTTATCGATCCTAGTCGATGGGCCACGACATTTGACCTTTTGTAATATCAAACAATGCCACCGCACCTGAAAAAGATTGCTTCAAAATAATGTGTATAACCCAGCGTGTCACGGTTCACGGCGCAAACCGCTAAGAATCGCCTTTCTGTTTCTATTGGGTTTATTGCCGATTATTGCCTATTATTGCCGGTTCCAAACCCGGTTTGTGAAGGTTTTTGGGATTACCAAAAATACCGATTATTGCCGGGTTCTGCCTGTTTCTACTGGGCAAACTTAGCATTTATTAGCGGTTTCTTCCCCAGCAGAAACACGCTCAATGACTAGCAAATCTCAATTAAAGCCACGTGAGGATCGAGCCGAGTAAGTGAAATCATGAAATGAATAAATAAAAGATTTAGACTCGGACAAGCTGGTGTGAATTAAATTAACAATTTGCAATTGTATTGTATACATGAACTTCCACTTGTAAGGATTCAGAAAAATCAGCCCTCTTTGTTCAACAAAACATCGATTCAAATATTCTTTCATAGGGTCATGAAAGTATTCCACGCTTGGTATCGCGCTAAAATACACTTGGCATAAGCCTGCTGCTGCTTTGCATTTACATATATTTTTTACAGAGGATTCAAATTTCATCCGTTTGAAACTACATCAAATGATTCGAACAATGTTAAATAAAAGTTTCAATAAATTGCGATAATAATTATACCAAAATGTTTAAATATTTTAAAAATCAATACTTGCTGTGTTTTTGTGAGAGGCAACTGGCAACAGTAATAGTGACCATTATTAATGTCCATTTTTAATTCTGAAGTAAATTAGCTTTTTTATCAATTCTTGAAGTACTTATACTGTGCAGAACTACTGCGTACCCCTTTAAGGAGAAACCCATCATCATCATCTTCCTATACTATGCAGAAACCTCTTTTTGAGTATACTCGCACAAGGTATCCCTGGAACCTAGGAATACATGAGCGTACAAATACAGACCCGGGATGATCCCCTACTCTTTACGAAGGAGTCTGTGGCATTTTTAACGTGCTCGGAGCTCGAGTATAATAGCTCTTCCGATACACGGGACCACCATTTCTACGTGACTTCCGAAACACGGTGCGCTGAACATGCCTACTTCAATCTGTACGGGTCTGAAGGAGGCATTGGGACGAGGTTGTATGGAAATCGCCGCAATTCGCATGTCAATTGAAATCAACAAACACCCGAATAGAAACGATCCACCAAGTGAACTACGGCACAGCAGTATGTATGAGCGCTCCTAACCGCTGCGCCACCTCGCCATCTAGAGTAATTTACTAAGAGAATGTGAAATGAACAATGACCGTTACAAGAATTCTTACCGACACATGCATCGTAATAGTTTCCCATCAGACCCGCTCCTCCTTGCGGTATAGAGCCGGGTTGTGAATCCCAGCAACGCTGTGACGAATCGTGGATAGTCCGACAATTTTTGTTGGCAATCTGACACACTGTAAATTGATAATTATATGTGAATGATCTTTCGATCTACAAATTATATAGTATATGTAATGCCCAGTTATTGCTATTGTTTTATGTTTCTATTCATAGGGTTAGTAAGAGTCAATACAGGACAATTAGCTTTTCCCCAAATATGTGCTTGGCCACAGAATTTGCAAGGTTTCAAACCTCTATTACTATCAGTAGCTGTTGTATTTCTTGAATCATATTTTGGTTTTCTGACATAGTTGACATCCGAGGACTGATTGTCACTCAGAGTGTGACATTGTTTTGGCTTGTTTCGCTGTAGTCTCGGCACTTTTAACCATGGTAATGCAGCTCTCAAGCTTAAGCTTGCATTCATTTAACAGCTCTTTACGAATGTCATCATCTCTGATACCACATGCAATCCTGTTCCTTATCATGTCATCTACCAGTCCACCATATTCACAAGTAGATGCGAGCTTGCGCAACTTAACAACATATTGATCAAAAACCTCAGACTCTGGTTGGTTACACTTGTTGAAACAAAAACGTTCATAAATAACGTTGGTCTTGCCGCAGCAATATTCTTCCCAAAGCGTTAGGATAGTGTCCATGTTATTCCGTTCCTCCCCTGTCTTTAAAAGGTAACCCATTATGGATCTCCAGAGCTCTCTGACCAATACATGTAACAAATGTTGCAACTCTATATTGCATTTCTTCCTTCTTTAAACCAGTCAGTAGCTCGTACGAAGTCCATAACTGTTTAAAAATTTCCCACATATTGAAAACTTTAGGGGTATTAAACGCAAAAAGTCCCATATGAAATCAACCTACGCTTCGTCCCAGATAACATAACAATATTGGCCCAATATTGATTTTCCATTGGCCCAATATTGGCTTACAATATTGGCATAATATTATTTGGCCATTGGCCCAAGCTTGGCCCAATATTGCACTCGCCAATGTGGACCAAGCTTGGGTCAATATTGGGCGATCTTGGAGAAATGTTAGGTAGGAAGAATTCTATCTTTATATTGTTTTATTCCCCCCCCCCCCCCCGCCCCCCCCCCCCCCCCCCCCCAAAGAGGAGTGAGCGGACCCCGGGCCAACCCGTGGCCAGGACCAATTTGGCCAAAGGCAAGGGAACAAATCTTTAAGGGACAGGACAAGGCACAAGATCCTAGCCGAAAGGCCGGGAAGTGATAACTCTTAACAGCGGCCGCCTTTTTTAGACCACTTCATAATTTGAATATCAAATCAATGGTGTCATTTACCGCCCCTGGTATATTGCGCCCATTATTGGACCAATATTGGTTGCCAACATGATGCCAATTAAAGAGCGCCAATGTAAAACCAATATTGGTCCAATATTGGTGACCGATAGAGTGCCAACCGTGCCAATGCCATTGGCACTCACTTGGTCACCAATATTGGTCCAATATTGGTTGCCAACATGATGCCAAATGAAGAGCGCCAATGTAAAACCAATATTGGTCCAATATTGGTGACCAATAGAGTGCCAACCGTGCCAATGCCATTGGCACTCACTTGGTCACCAATATTGGTCCAATATTGGTTGCCAACATGATGCCAATTGAAGAGCGCCAATGTAAAACCAATATTGGTCCAATATTGGTTGCCAACATGATGCCAATTGAAAAGTGCCAATGTAAAACCAATATTGGTCCAATATTGGTGACCAAGAGAGTGCTAATGCCAATATTGCCAATGGGAACCCAATATTGTATTATAACGTTTAAAATGTGCGCTAATTACAACAACAAAATTATGTGGTGAATAATATTCGAACAAAAATAATATGTTAAAAAGAGCGCATTCTTGGATCGCATAAAATAATAGAAATGTGTTCCATACTTGACCTCATCTTTGTTGACTCTAATTTAGATAGTCTTCTTAAACAACTCTTCAAGATATTAATGTTATGGGTGGATATGGATGTGTTGCGATAACTTGGACGGATTCACTGATATCTGATCCTGTGTAAAGGCCCTGTCACACCATAGCGTATGGCCTAAACGTGGCCTGAACGTATGCCGACGTATTCAAAAAATAGCTCGAAAATTGTCAGAGTCAAAGAACGTCCAACTTCCCAACGAATTGCGTAGGAAAAGTCGACATCGGTGATGGAATGGACGTATCCATAGCGTATCCATAGCGTATTGAACGTATACATAGCGTATGACTAACGTATTGATAGCGTATCACTAACTTATAGCAAACTTATCACAGCGTATCACAGCGTATGCGAGCGTATGACCAACGTATGTTTAACGCATTCGTAGCGTATGTCTGCCGTGTTCGACGTATCCTCAGCGTATCCTCGGCGTACAACAAACACGTTACTTATGCCGCTGCGGAAATTGAGTTTGTACACGGCGGAACAAGTGTTGCCAGTTCAAGTAAACGCAGCCTAGATGATAACTATTAAAATATTTAGAAGGATAAATCTATAGTATAGGTTCAACCTATAACTTACCAGTAACGTACCTTTAACGTATGTCAGCGTATGTCAACGTATGTCTAACGTATGTAAACTTATGTCTAACGTACCACGAACCTATCGGGAACTTATGCAGAACGTATTAAAGAAAGTGTCCCGCAAGCACAACATTGAGAATTATTTGTTAGAAAAATAATTATCGAGCCGAAATTACGTAATTATATAGAACAAAACACCATACTAGTCACAAAAATGAATAAAAACTGCCATCACTCAACATGCAATTTTTAAAATTCGCGGCGATCGAAGGTCCTGGTGTCGATGACGTCATGGGTATCGGTGCTAAAATTTGCGCATGTGCATTGTATAACTATGACGTCATCGACACTGGGACTTTCGATCGCCGCGAATTTTAAAACGTGCATGTTGAGAGATGGCGATTTTTATTTGTTTTTGTCATAAGTGTGGTGTTTTGTTCTATATAATTACAAAAGTTGGGCTCGATAGTTATTTTTCTAACATAAAATGCACACTTTTATGCTTGCGGGACACCTCCTTTAAGCACACGTTGAGTATGTCGAATTTTTTTGAACATGGTCAATAATTTTTCGCGAGCTCGACGTGTTCCAAATTTTCACAGCGTATCACAGCGTGCTCTTAACGTAAACGACGTATCCCCAACTTACCCCTAACTTATATCAGCATACACCAACGTATTTTTCGATATTTCGCATACGTTGGCATACGTTCAGGTGATACGCCATGGTGTGACAGGGCCTTTAAGCCTACGTGCGAGTGCAATGTAGGCCACTTCACATTATTCCTTTAAAATTAATAATTGTGTGACAAAGTGGGATTTCTTCAATTGATACGTACCTGCGTCGGCCACATCGACGAATAAACCCCGAAATTCACCAGAGTCAGCGTCACTATCGAAAAATAAATCGTATCCATTTGCATTAATGTATATCAGTGACTATTTCATTATCGGGACGGCTTAAGCCAGTATTTTCTATTGGAGCTATGTATGTCTCGGATTAAAATCGATCATAAGGACGCGTAATTAAAGGCCACGTAGCCTCTAGCGCTGTCATGAAAGAACTCCTAAATAGTAATCAATAACCCGACACTCTCATTTATAACAGAAACTATTATCGATCTGAAAAGATACATTCATTGTCTCGGGTGGTCGTGGGTTCGAGTTTAGGTGTAATAAAACACTGAGTAAAACAATTGTGTAAAATACTTTTTAGATATTGTTACGTAAATCGCGTGGGTGAATTCATGCAATAACTTTAGGTGTTCAAAATGTTTCGGACGGAATTCCCCATGTCACAGGGGAAACCATAGATAGGCTAGTAAGGAATGTGAACAGACTCCATGTCACAGGGGAAACTATAGATAGTAAGGAATGTGAACAGACCTCATGTCACAGGGGAAACCATAGATATAGTAAGGAATGTGAACATGCCCCATGTCACAGGGGAAACCATAGATAGTAAGGAATGTGAACAGACCCGATGTCACAGGGGAAACCATAGATAGTAAGGAATGTGAACAGACCCGATGTCACAGGGGAAACCATAGATAGTAAGGAATGTGAACATGCCCCATGTCACAGGCGAAACCATAGATAGTAAGGAATGTGAACATGCCCCATGTCACAGGTGAAAACATAGATAGTAAGGAATGTGAACAGACCCCATGTCACAGGGAAAACCATAGATAGTAAGGAATGAGAACAGACCCCATGTCACAGGGGAAACCATAGATAGTAAGGAATGTGAACAGACCCCCATGTCACAGGGAAAACCATAAGGAATGTGAACAAACCCCATGTCACCGGGGTAACCATAGATAGTAAGGAATGTGAACAGACCCTCTGTCACAAGGGAAACCAAAGATAGTAAGGAATGTGAACAGGCCCCATGTCACAGGGGAAACCATAGATAGTAAGGAATATGAACAGACCCCATCACAGGGGAAACCAATAGTAAGGAATGTGAACAGACCCCATGTCATAGGGGAAACCATAGATAGTAAGGAATGTGAACAGACCCCATGTCACAGGAAATCATAGATAGTAAGGAATGTGAACATGCCCCATGTCACAGGGGAAACCATAGATAGTAAGAAATGTGAACAGACCCCATGTCACAGGGGAAACGATATATAGTAAGAGATGTGAACAGACCCCATGTCACAGGGGAAACCATAGATAGTAAGGAATGTGAACAGACCCCAAGACACAGGGGAAACCATAGATAGTAAGAGATGTGAACAGGCCCCATGTCACAGGGGAAACCATAGATAGTAAGGAATATGAACAGACCCCATCACAGGGGAAACCAATAGTAAGGAATGTGAACAGACCCCATGTCATAGGGGAAACCATAGATAGTAAGGAATGTGAACAGACCCCATGTCACAGGAAATCATAGATAGTAAGGAATGTGAACATGCCCCATGTCACAGGGGAAACCATAGATAGTAAGAAATGTGAACAGACCCCATGTCACAGGGGAAACGATATATAGTAAGAGATGTGAACAGACCCCATGTCACAGGGGAAACCATAGATAGTAAGGAATGTGAACAGACCCCAAGACACAGGGGAAACCATAGATAGTAAGAGATGTGAACAGGCCCCATGTCACAGGGGAAACCATAGATAGTAAGGAATGTGAACAGACCCCAAGACACAGGGGAAACCATAGATAGTAAGAAATGTGAACAGACCCCAAGACACAGGGGAAACCATAGATAGTAAGGAATGTGAACAGACCCCAAGACACAGGGGAAACCATAGATAGTAAGGAATGTGAACAGGCCCCATGTCACAGGGGAAACCATAGATAGTAAGGAATGTGAACATGCCCCATGTCACAGGGGAAACCATAGATAGTAAGGAATGTGAACAGACCCCATGTCACAGGGGAAACCATATATAGTAAGGAATGTGAACAGACCCCAAGACACAGGGGAAACCATAGATAGTAAGGAATGTGAACAGGCCCCATGTCACAGGGGAAACCATAGATAGTAAGGAATGTGAACAGACCCCAAGACACAGGGGAAACCATAGATAGTAAGGAATGTGAACAGGCCCCATGTCACAGGGGAAACCATAGATAGTAAAGAATGTGAACAGACCCCAAGACACAGGGGAAACCATAGATAGTAAGGAATGTGAACAGGCCCCATGTCACAGGGGAAACCATAGATAGTAAGGAATGTGAACAGGCCCCATGGCACAGGGGAAACCATAGATAGTAAGGAATGTAAACAGGCCCCATGTCACAGGGGAAACCATAGATAGTAAGGAATGTGAACAGACCCCAAGACACAGGGGAAACCATAGATAGTAAGGAATGTGAACAGGCCCCATGTCACAGGGGAAACCATAGATAGTAAGGAATGTGAACAGGCCCCATGGCACAGGGGAAACCATAGATAGTAAGGAATGTAAACAGGCCCCATGTCACAGGGGAAACCATAGATAGTAAGGAATGTGAACAGACCCCATGTCACAGGGAAAACCATAAGGAATGTGAACAGACCCCATGTCACCGGGGTAACCATAGATAGTAAGGAATGTGAACAGACCCTCTGTCACATGGGGAAACCAAAGATAGTAAGGAATGTGAAAAGGCCCCATGTCACAGGGGAAACCATAGATAGTAAGTAATGTGAACAGACCCCATGTCACAGGGGAAACAATATATAGTAAGAGATGTGAACAGACCCCATGTCACAGGGGAAACCATAGATAGTAAGTAATGTGAACAGACCCCATGTCACAGGGGAAACGATATATAGTAAGAGATGTGAACAGACCCCATGTCACAGGGGAAACCATAGATAGTAAGTAATGTGAACAGACCCCATGTCACAGGGGAAACGATATATAGTAAGAGATGTGAACAGACCCCATGTCACAGGGGAAACCATAGATAGTAAGGAATGTGAACAGACCCCAAGACACAGGGGAAACCATAGATAGTAAGGAATGAGAACAGACCCCAAGACACAGGGGAAACCATAGATAGTAAGGAATGTGAACAGACCCCATGTCACAGGGAAAACCATAAGGAATGTGAACAGACCCCATGTCACCGGGGTAACCATAGATAGTAAGGAATGTGAACAGACCCTCTGTCACAAGGGAAACCAAAGATAGTAAGGAATGTGAACAGGCCCCATGTCACAGGGGAAACCATAGATAGTAAGTAATGTGAACAGACCCCATGTCAAAGGGGAAACAATATATAGTAAGAGATGTGAACAGACCCCATGTCACAGGGGAAACCATAGATAGTAAGTAATGTGAACAGACCCCATGTCACAGGGGAAACGATATATAGTAAGAGATGTGAACAGACCCCATGTCACAGGGGAAACCATAGATAGTAAGTAATGTGAACAGACCCCATGTCACAGGGGAAACGATATATAGTAAGAGATGTGAACAGACCCCATGTCACAGGGGAAACCATAGATAGTAAGGAATGTGAACAGACCCCAAGACACAGGGGAAACCATAGATAGTAAGGAATGAGAACAGACCCTAAGACACAGGGGAAACCATAGATAGTAAGGAATGTGAACAGACCCCATGGCACAGGGGAAACCATAAGGAATGTGAACAAACCCCATGTCACAGGGGAAACCATATATAGTAAGGAATGTGAACAGACCCCATGTCACAGGGGAAACCATAGATAGTAAGGAATGTGAACAGACCCCAAGACACAGGGGAAACCATAGATAGTAAGGAATGAGAACAGACCCCAAGACACAGGGGAAACCATAGATAGTAAGGAATGTGAACATGCCCCATGTCACAGGGGAAACCATAGATAGTAAGGAATGTGAACAGACCCCAAGACACAGGGGAAACCATAGATAGTAAGGAATGTGAACAGACCCCAAGACACAGGGGAAACCATAGATAGTAAGGAATGTGAACAGGCCCCATGTCACAGGGGAAACCATATATAGTAAGGAATGTGAACAGACCCCATGTCACAGGGGAAACCATAGATAGTAAGGAATGTGAACAGACCCCAAGACACAGGGGAAACCATAGATAGTAAGGAATGAGAACAGACCCCAAGACACAGGGGAAACCATAGATAGTAAGGAATGTGAACATGCCCCATGTCACAGGGGAAACCATAGATAGTAAGGAATGTGAACAGACCCCAAGACACAGGGGAAACCATAGATAGTAAGGAATGTGAACAGACCCCAAGACACAGGGGAAACCATAGATAGTAAGGAATGAGAACAGACGCCATGTCACAGGGGAAACCATAGATAGTAAGGAATGTGAACATGCCCCATGTCACAGGGGAAACCATAGATAGTAAGGAATGTGAACAGACCCCAAGACACAGGGGAAACCATAGATAGTAAGGAATGTGAACAGACCCCAAGACACAGGGGAAACCATAGATAGTAAGGAATGTGAACAGACCCCAAGACACAGAGGAAACCATAGATAGTAAGGAATGAGAACAGGCCCCATGGCACAGGGGAAACCATAGATAGTAAGGAATATGAACAGACCCCATGGCACAGGGGAAACCATAGATAGTAAGGAATGCGAACAGACCCCATGTCACAGGGGAAACCATAGATAGTAAGGAATGTGAACAGACCCCATGGCACAGGGCAAACCATAGATAGTAAGGAATGTGAACAGACCCCATGTCACAGGGGAAACCATAGATAGTAAGGAATGAGAACAGGCCCCATGGCACAGGGGAAACCATAGATAGTAAGGAATGTGAACAGACCCCAAGACACAGGGGAAACCATAGATAGTAAGGAATGTGAACAGACCCCATGTCACAGGGGAAACCATAGATAGTAAGGAATGTGAACAGACCCCAAGTCACAGGGGAAACCATAGATAGTAAGGAATGTAAACAGGCCCCATGTCACAGGGGAAACCATAGATAGTAAGGAATATGAACAGACCCCATCACAGGGGAAACCAATAGTAAGGAATGTGAACAGGCCCCATGTCACAGGGGAAACCATAGATAGTAAGGAATGTGAACAGACCCCATGTCACAGGGGAAACCATAGATAGTAAGGAATGTGAACAAACCCCATGTCACAGGGGAAACCATAGATAGTAAGGAATGTGAACAGGCCCCAAGTCACAGGGGAAACCATAGATAGTAAGGAATGTGAACATGCCCCATGTCACAGGTGAAACCATAGATAGTAAGGAATGTGAACAGACCCCAAGACACAGGGGAAACCATAGATAGTAAGGAATGTGAACATGCCACATGTCACAGGTGAAACCATAGATAGTAAGGAATGTGAACAGACCCCAAGACACAGGGGAAACCATAGATAGTAAGGAATGTGAACAGACCCCATGGCACAGGGGAAACCATAGATAGTAAGGAATGAGAACAGGCCCCATGGCACAGGGGAAACCATAGATAGTAAGGAATGTGAACAGACCCCAAGACACAGGGGAAACCATAGATAGTAAGGAATGAGAACAGACGCCATGTCACAGGGGAAACCATAGATAGTAAGGAATGTGAACAGACCCCAAGACACAGGGGAAACCATAGATAGTAAGGAATGTGAACAGACCCCAAGACACAGGGGAAACCATAGATAGTAAGGAATGTGAACAGACCCCAAGACACAGGGGAAACCATAGATAGTAAGGAATGTGAACAGACCCCAAGACACAGGGGAAACCATAGATAGTAAGGAATGAGAACAGGCCCCATGGCACAGGGGAAACCATAGATAGTAAGGAATATGAACAGACCCCATGGCACAGGGGAAACCATAGATAGTAAGGAATGCGAACATACCCCATGTCACAGGGGAAACCATAGATAGTAAGGAATGTGAACAGACCCCATGGCACAGGGGAAACCATAGATAGTAAGGAATGTGAACAGACCCCATGTCACAGGGGAAACCATAGATAGTAAGGAATGAGAACAGGCCCCATGGCACAGGGGAAACCATAGATAGTAAGGAATGTGAACAGACCCCAAGACACAGGGGAAACCATAGATAGTAAGGAATGTGAACAGACCCCATGTCACAGGGGAAACCATAGATAGTAAGGAATGTGAACAGACCCCATGGCACAGGGGAAACCATAGATAGTAAGGAATGTGAACAGACCCCAAGACACAGGGGAAACCATAGATAGTAAGGAATGTGAACAGGCCCCATGTCACAGGGGAAACCATAGATAGTAAGGAATGTGAACATGCCCCATGTCACAGGGGAAACCATAGATAGTAAGGAATGTGAACAGACCCCATGTCACAGGGGAAACCATATATAGTAAGGAATGTGAACAGACCCCAAGACACAGGGGAAACCATAGATAGTAAGGAATGTGAACAGGCCCCATGTCACAGGGGAAACCATAGATAGTAAGGAATGTGAACAGACCCCAAGACACAGGGGAAACCATAGATAGTAAGGAATGTGAACAGGCCCCATGTCACAGGGGAAACCATAGATAGTAAGGAATGTGAACAGACCCCAAGACACAGGGGAAACCATAGATAGTAAGGAATGTGAACAGGCCCCATGTCACAGGGGAAACCATAGATAGTAAGGAATGTGAACAGGCCCCATGGCACAGGGGAAACCATAGATAGTAAGGAATGTAAACAGGCCCCATGTCACAGGGGAAACCATAGATAGTAAGGAATGTGAACAGACCCCAAGACACAGGGGAAACCATAGATAGTAAGGAATGTGAACAGGCCCCATGTCACAGGGGAAACCATAGATAGTAAGGAATGTGAACAGGCCCCATGGCACAGGGGAAACCATAGATAGTAAGGAATGTAAACAGGCCCCATGTCACAGGGGAAACCATAGATAGTAAGGAATGTGAACAGACCCCATGTCACAGGGAAAACCATAAGGAATGTGAACAGACCCCATGTCACCGGGGTAACCATAGATAGTAAGGAATGTGAACAGACCCTCTGTCACAAGGGAAACCAAAGATAGTAAGGAATGTGAAAAGGCCCCATGTCACAGGGGAAACCATAGATAGTAAGTAATGTGAACAGACCCCATGTCACAGGGGAAACAATATATAGTAAGAGATGTGAACAGACCCCATGTCACAGGGGAAACCATAGATAGTAAGTAATGTGAACAGACCCCATGTCACAGGGGAAACGATATATAGTAAGAGATGTGAACAGACCCCATGTCACAGGGGAAACCATAGATAGTAAGTAATGTGAACAGACCCCATGTCACAGGGGAAACGATATATAGTAAGAGATGTGAACAGACCCCATGTAACAGGGGAAACCATAGATAGTAAGGAATGTGAACAGACCCCAAGACACAGGGGAAACCATAGATAGTAAGAGATGTGAACAGACCCCAAGACACAGGGGAAACCATAGATAGTAAGGAATGAGAACAGACCCCAAGACACAGGGGAAACCATAGATAGTAAGGAATGAGAACAGACCCCAAGACACAGGGGAAACCATAGATAGTAAGGAATGTGAACAGACCCCATGTCACAGGGAAAACCATAAGGAATGTGAACAGACCCCATGTCACCGGGGTAACCATAGATAGTAAGGAATGTGAACAGACCCTCTGTCACAAGGGAAACCAAAGATAGTAAGGAATGTGAACAGGCCCCATGTCACAGGGGAAACCATAGATAGTAAGTAATGTGAACAGACCCCATGTCAAAGGGGAAACAATATATAGTAAGAGATGTGAACAGACCCCATGTCACAGGGGAAACCATAGATAGTAAGTAATGTGAACAGACCCCATGTCACAGGGGAAACGATATATAGTAAGAGATGTGAACAGACCCCATGTCACAGGGGAAACCATAGATAGTAAGTAATGTGAACAGACCCCATGTCACAGGGGAAACGATATATAGTAAGAGATGTGAACAGACCCCATGTCACAGGGGAAACCATAGATAGTAAGGAATGTGAACAGACCCCAAGACACAGGGGAAACCATAGATAGTAAGGAATGAGAACAGACCCCAAGACACAGGGGAAACCATAGATAGTAAGGAATGTGAACAGACCCCATGGCACAGGGGAAACCATAAGGAATGTGAACAAACCCCATGTCACAGGGGAAACCATATATAGTAAGGAATGTGAACAGACCCCATGTCACAGGGGAAACCATAGATAGTAAGGAATGTGAACAGACCCCAAGACACAGGGGAAACCATAGATAGTAAGGAATGAGAACAGACCCCAAGACACAGGGGAAACCATAGATAGTAAGGAATGTGAACATGCCCCATGTCACAGGGGAAACCATGTAGATAGTAAGGAATGTGAACAGACCCCAAGACACAGGGGAAACCATAGATAGTAAGGAATGTGAACAGACCCCAAGACACAGGGGAAACCATAGATAGTAAGGAATGTGAACAGGCCCCATGTCACAGGGGAAACCATATATAGTAAGGAATGTGAACAGACCCCATGTCACAGGGGAAACCATAGATAGTAAGGAATGTGAACAGACCCCAAGACACAGGGGAAACCATAGATAGTAAGGAATGAGAACAGACCCCAAGACACAGGGGAAACCATAGATAGTAAGGAATGTGAACATGCCCCATGTCACAGGGGAAACCATAGATAGTAAGGAATGTGAACAGACCCCAAGACACAGGGGAAACCATAGATAGTAAGGAATGTGAACAGACCCCAAGACACAGGGGAAACCATAGATAGTAAGGAATGTGAACAGACCCCAAGACACAGGGGAAACCATAGATAGTAAGGAATGAGAACAGACGCCATGTCACAGGGGAAACCATAGATAGTAAGGAATGTGAACAGACCCCAAGACACAGGGGAAACCATAGATAGTAAGGAATGTGAACAGACCCCAAGACACAGGGGAAACCATAGATAGTAAGGAATGTGAACAGACCCCAAGACACAGGGGAAACCATAGATAGTAAGGAATGTGAACAGACCCCAAGACACAGGGGAAACCATAGATAGTAAGGAATAAGAACAGGCCCCATGGCACAGGGGAAACCATAGATAGTAAGGAATATGAACAGACCCCATGGCACAGGGGAAACCATAGATAGTAAGGAATGCGAACAGACCCCATGTCACAGGGGAAACCATAGATAGTAAGGAATGTGAACAGACCCCATGGCACAGGGGAAACCATAGATAGTAAGGAATGTGAACAGACCCCATGTCACAGGGGAAACCATAGATAGTAAGGAATGAGAACAGGCCCCATGGCACAGGGGAAACCATAGATAGTAAGGAATGTGAACAGACCCCAAGACACAGGGGAAACCATAGATAGTAAGGAATGTGAACAGACCCCATGTCACAGGGGAAACCAAAGATAGTAAGGAATGTGAACAGACCCCATGTCACAGGGGAAACCATAGATAGTAAGGAATGTGAACAGGCCCCATGGCACAGGGGAAACCATAGATAGTAAGGAATGTGAACAGGCCCCATGTCACAGGGGAAACCATAGATAGTAAGGAATGTGAACAGACCCCATGGCACAGGGGAAACCATAGATAGTAAGGAATGTGAACAGACCTCATGTCACAGGGGAAACCATAGATAGTAAGGAATGAGAACAGACCCCATGTCACAGGGGAAACCATAGATAGTAAGGAATGTGAACAGGCCCCATGGCACAGGGGAAACCATAGATAGTAAGGAATGTGAACATGCCCCATGTCACAGGGGAAACCATAGATAGTAAGGAATGTGAACAGACCCCATGTCACAGGGGAAACCATATATAGTAAGGAATGTGAACAGACCCCAAGACACAGGGGAAACCATAGATAGTAAGGAATGTGAACAGGCCCCATGTCACAGGGGAAACCATAGATAGTAAGGAATGTGAACAGATCCCAAGACACAGGGGAAACCATAGATAGTAAGGAATGTGAACAGGCCCCATGTCACAGGGGAAACCATAGATAGTAAGGAATGTGAACAGACCCCAAGACACAGGGGAAACCATAGATAGTAAGGAATGTGAACAGGCCCCATGTCACAGGGGAAACCATAGATAGTAAGGAATGTGAACAGGCCCCATGGCACAGGGGAAACCATAGATAGTAAGGAATGTAAACAGGCCCCATGTCACAGGGGAAACCATAGATAGTAAGGAAAGTGAACAGACCCCAAGACACAGGGGAAACCATAGATAGTAAGGAATGTGAACAGGCCCCATGTCACAGGGGAAACCATAGATAGTAAGGAATGTGAACAGGCCCCATGGCACAGGGGAAACCATAGATAGTAAGGAATGTAAACAGGCCCCATGTCACAGGGGAAACCATAGATAGTAAGGAATGTGAACAGACCCCATGTCACAGGGAAAACCATAAGGAATGTGAACAGACCCCATGTCACCGGGGTAACCATAGATAGTAAGGAATGTGAACAGACCCTCTGTCACAAGGGAAACCAAAGATAGTAAGGAATGTGAAAAGGCCCCATGTCACAGGGGAAACCATAGATAGTAAGTAATGTGAACAGACCCCATGTCACAGGGGAAACAATATATAGTAAGAGATGTGAACAGACCCCATGTCACAGGGGAAACCATAGATAGTAAGTAATGTGAACAGACCCCATGTCACAGGGGAAACGATATATAGTAAGAGATGTGAACAGACCCCATGTCACAGGGGAAACCATAGATAGTAAGTAATGTGAACAGACCCCATGTCACAGGGGAAACGATATATAGTAAGAGATGTGAACAGACCCCATGTCACAGGGGAAACCATAGATAGTAAGGAATGTGAACAGACCCCAAGACACAGGGGAAACCATAGATAGTAAGGAATGAGAACAGACCCCAAGACACAGGGGAAACCATAGATAGTAAGGAATGTGAACAGACCCCATGGCACAGGGGAAACCATAAGGAATGTGAACAAACCCCATGTCACAGGGGAAACCATATATAGTAAGGAATGTGAACAGACCCCATGTCACAGGGGAAACCATAGATAGTAAGGAATGTGAACAGACCCCAAGACACAGGGGAAACCATAGATAGTAAGGAATGAGAACAGACCCCAAGACACAGGGGAAACCATAGATAGTAAGGAATGTGAACATGCCCCATGTCACAGGGGAAACCATAGATAGTAAGGAATGTGAACAGACCCCAAGACACAGGGGAAACCATAGATAGTAAGGAATGTGAACAGACCCCAAGACACAGGGGAAACCATAGATAGTAAGGAATGTGAACAGGCCCCATGTCACAGGGGAAACCATATATAGTAAGGAATGTGAACAGACCCCATGTCACAGGGGAAACCATAGATAGTAAGGAATGTGAACAGACCCCAAGACACAGGGGAAACCATAGATAGTAAGGAATGAGAACAGACCCCAAGACACAGGGGAAACCATAGATAGTAAGGAATGTGAACATGCCCCATGTCACAGGGGAAACCATAGATAGTAAGTAATGTGAACAGACCCCATGTCACAGGGGAAACAATATATAGTAAGAGATGTGAACAGACCCCAAGTCACAGGGGAAACCATAGATAGTAAGTAATGTGAACAGACCCCATGTCACAGGGGAAACGATATATAGTAAGAGATGTGAACAGACCCCATGTCACAGGGGAAACCATAGATAGTAAGTAATGTGAACAGACCCCATGTCACAGGGGAAACGATATATAGTAAGAGATGTGAACAGACCCCATGTCACAGGGGAAACCATAGATAGTAAGGAATGTGAACAGACCCCAAGACACAGGGGAAACCAAAGATAGTAAGGAATGTGAACAGACCCCAAGACACAGGGGAAACCATAGATAGTAAGGAATGTGAACAGACCCCATGTAACAGGGGAAACCATAGATAGTAAGGAATGTGAACAGACCCCATGTCACAGGGGAAACGATATATAGTAAGAGATGTGAACAGACCCCATGTCACAGGGGAAACCATAGATAGTAAGGAATGTGAACAGACCCCAAGACACAGGGGAAACCATAGATAGTAAGGAATGTGAACAGGCCCCATGTCACAGGGGAAACCATAGATAGTAAGGAATGTGAACAGACCCCATGTCACAGGGGAAACGATATATAGTAAGAGATGTGAACAGACCCCATGTCACAGGGGAAACCATAGATAGTAAGGAATGTGAACAGACCCCAAGACACAGGGGAAACCATAGATAGTAAGGAATGTGAACAGGCCCCATGTCACAGGGGAAACCATAGATAGTAAGGAATGTGAACAGACCCCATGTCACAGGGGAAACCATAGATAGTAAGGAATGTGAACAGACCCCAAGACACAGGGGAAACCATAGATAGTAAGGAATGAGAACAGACCCCAAGACACAGGGGAAACCATAGATAGTAAGGAATGTGAACAGACCCCATGTCACAGGGAAAACCATAAGGAATGTGAACAGACCCCATGTCACCGGGGTAACCATAGATAGTAAGGAATGTGAACAGACCCTCTGTCACAAGGGAAACCAAAGATAGTAAGGAATGTGAACAGGCCCCATGTCACAGGGGAAACCATAGATAGTAAGTAATGTGAACAGACCCCATGTCAAAGGGGAAACAATATATAGTAAGAGATGTGAACAGACCCCATGTCACAGGGGAAACCATAGATAGTAAGTAATGTGAACAGACCCCATGTCACAGGGGAAACGATATATAGTAAGAGATGTGAACAGACCCCATGTCACAGGGGAAACCATAGATAGTAAGTAATGTGAACAGACCCCATGTCACAGGGGAAACGATATATAGTAAGAGATGTGAACAGACCCCATGTCACAGGGGAAACCATAGATAGTAAGGAATGTGAACAGACCCCAAGACACAGGGGAAACCATAGATAGTAAGGAATGAGAACAGACCCCAAGACACAGGGGAAACCATAGATAGTAAGGAATGTGAACAGACCCCATGGCACAGGGGAAACCATAAGGAATGTGAACAAACCCCATGTCACAGGGGAAACCATATATAGTAAAGAATGTGAACAGACCCCATGTCACAGGGGAAACCATAGATAGTAAGGAATGTGAACAGACCCCAAGACACAGGGGAAACCATAGATAGTAAGGAATGAGAACAGACCCCAAGACACAGGGGAAACCATAGATAGTAAGGAATGTGAACATGCCCCATGTCACAGGGGAAACCATAGATAGTAAGGAATGTGAACAGACCCCAAGACACAGGGGAAACCATAGATAGTAAGGAATGTGAACAGACCCCAAGACACAGGGGAAACCATAGATAGTAAGGAATGTGAACAGGCCCCATGTCACAGGGGAAACCATATATAGTAAGGAATGTGAACAGACCCCATGTCACAGGGGAAACCATAGATAGTAAGGAATGTGAACAGACCCCAAGACACAGGGGAAACCATAGATAGTAAGGAATGAGAACAGACCCCAAGACACAGGGGAAACCATAGATAGTAAGGAATGTGAACATGCCCCATGTCACAGGGGAAACCATAGATAGTAAGGAATGTGAACAGACCCCAAGACACAGGGGAAACCATAGATAGTAAGGAATGTGAACAGACCCCAAGACACAGGGGAAACCATAGATAGTAAGGAATGTAAACAGACCCCAAGACACAGGGGAAACCATAGATAGTAAGGAATGAGAACAGACGCCATGTCACAGGGGAAACCATAGATAGTAAGGAATGTGAACAGACCCCAAGACACAGGGGAAACCATAGATAGTAAGGAATGTGAACAGACCCCAAGACACAGGGGAAACCATAGATAGTAAGGAATGTGAACAGACCCCAAGACACAGGGGAAACCATAGATAGTAAGGAATGTGAACAGACCCCAAGACACAGGGGAAACCATAGATAGTAAGGAATGAGAACAGGCCCCATGGCACAGGGGAAACCATAGATAGTAAGGAATATGAACAGACCCCATGGCACAGGGGAAACCATAGATAGTAAGGAATGCGAACAGACCCCATGTCACAGGGGAAACCATAGATAGTAAGGAATGTGAACAGACCCCATGGCACAGGGGAAACCATAGATAGTAAGGAATGTGAACAGACCCCATGTCACAGGGGAAACCATAGATAGTAAGGAATGAGAACAGGCCCCATGGCACAGGGGAAACCATAGATAGTAAGGAATGTGAACAGACCCCAAGACACAGGGGAAACCATAGATAGTAAGGAATGTGAACAGACCCCATGTCACAGGGGAAACCATAGATAGTAAGGAATGTGAACAGACCCCATGGCACAGGGGAAACCATAGATAGTAAGGAATGTGAACAGACCCCATGTCACAGGGGAAACCATAGATAGTAAGGAATGTGAACAGACCCCATGGCACAGGGGAAACCATAGATAGTAAGGAATGTGAACAGACCTCATGTCACAGGGGAAACCATAGATAGTAAGGAATGAGAACAGACCCAAAGACACAGGGGAAACCATAGATAGTAAGGAATGAGAACAGACCCCAAGACACAGGGGAAACCATAGATAGTAAGGAATGTGAATATGCCCCATGTCACAGGGGAAACCATAGATAGTAAGGAATGTGAACAGACCCCAAGACACAGGGGAAACCATAGATAGTAAGGAATGTGAACAGGCCCCATGTCACAGGGGAAACCATATATAGTAAGGAATGTGAACAGACCCCATGTCACAGGGGAAACCATATATAGTAAGGAATGTGAACAGACCCCATCACAGGGGAAACCAATAGTAAGGAATGTGAACAGGCCCCATGTCACAGGGGAAACCATAGATAGTAAGGAATGTGAACAGACCCCATGTCACAGGGGAAACCATAGATAGTAAGGAATATGAACAGACCCCATCACAGGGGAAACCAATAGTAAGGAATGTGAACAGGCCCCATGTCACAGGGGAAACCATAGATAGTAAGGAATGTGAACAGACCCCATGTCACAGGGGAAACCATAGATAGTAAGGAATGTGAACAAACCCCATGTCACAGGGGAAACCATAGATAGTAAGGAATGTGAACAGGCCCCAAGTCACAGGGGAAACCATAGATAGTAAGGAATGTGAACATGCCCCATGTCACAGGTGAAACCATAGATAGTAAGGAATGTGAACAGACCCCAAGACACAGGGGAAACCATAGATAGTAAGGAATGTGAACATGCCACATGTCACAGGTGAAACCATAGATAGTAAGGAATGTGAACAGACCCCAAGACACAGGGGAAACCATAGATAGTAAGGAATGTGAACAGACCCCATGGCACAGGGGAAACCATAGATAGTAAGGAATGAGAACAGGCCCCATGGCACAGGGGAAACCATAGATAGTAAGGAATGTGAACAGACCCCAAGACACAGGGGAAACCATAGATAGTAAGGAATGAGAACAGACGCCATGTCACAGGGGAAACCATAGATAGTAAGGAATGTGAACAGACCCCAAGACACAGGGGAAACCATAGATAGTAAGGAATGTGAACAGACCCCAAGACACAGGGGAAACCATAGATAGTAAGGAATGTGAACAGACCCCAAGACACAGGGGAAACCATAGATAGTAAGGAATGTGAACAGACCCCAAGACACAGGGGAAACCATAGATAGTAAGGAATGAGAACAGGCCCCATGGCACAGGGGAAACCATAGATAGTAAGGAATATGAACAGACCCCATGGCACAGGGGAAACCATAGATAGTAAGGAATGCGAACATACCCCATGTCACAGGGGAAACCATAGATAGTAAGGAATGTGAACAGACCCCATGGCACAGGGGAAACCATAGATAGTAAGGAATGTGAACAGACCCCATGTCACAGGGGAAACCATAGATAGTAAGGAATGAGAACAGGCCCCATGGCACAGGGGAAACCATAGATAGTAAGGAATGTGAACAGACCCCAAGACACAGGGGAAACCATAGATAGTAAGGAATGTGAACAGACCCCATGTCACAGGGGAAACCATAGATAGTAAGGAATGTGAACAGACCCCATGGCACAGGGGAAACCATAGATAGTAAGGAATGTGAACAGACCCCAAGACACAGGGGAAACCATAGATAGTAAGGAATGTGAACAGGCCCCATGTCACAGGGGAAACCATAGATAGTAAGGAATGTGAACATGCCCCATGTCACAGGGGAAACCATAGATAGTAAGGAATGTGAACAGACCCCATGTCACAGGGGAAACCATATATAGTAAGGAATGTGAACAGACCCCAAGACACAGGGGAAACCATAGATAGTAAGGAATGTGAACAGGCCCCATGTCACAGGGGAAACCATAGATAGTAAGGAATGTGAACAGACCCCAAGACACAGGGGAAACCATAGATAGTAAGGAATGTGAACAGGCCCCATGTCACAGGGGAAACCATAGATAGTAAGGAATGTGAACAGACCCCAAGACACAGGGGAAACCATAGATAGTAAGGAATGTGAACAGGCCCCATGTCACAGGGGAAACCATAGATAGTAAGGAATGTGAACAGGCCCCATGGCACAGGGGAAACCATAGATAGTAAGGAATGTAAACAGGCCCCATGTCACAGGGGAAACCATAGATAGTAAGGAATGTGAACAGACCCCAAGACACAGGGGAAACCATAGATAGTAAGGAATGTGAACAGGCCCCATGTCACAGGGGAAACCATAGATAGTAAGGAATGTGAACAGGCCCCATGGCACAGGGGAAACCATAGATAGTAAGGAATGTAAACAGGCCCCATGTCACAGGGGAAACCATAGATAGTAAGGAATGTGAACAGACCCCATGTCACAGGGAAAACCATAAGGAATGTGAACAGACCCCATGTCACCGGGGTAACCATAGATAGTAAGGAATGTGAACAGACCCTCTGTCACAAGGGAAACCAAAGATAGTAAGGAATGTGAAAAGGCCCCATGTCACAGGGGAAACCATAGATAGTAAGTAATGTGAACAGACCCCATGTCACAGGGGAAACGATATATAGTAAGAGATGTGAACAGACCCCATGTCACAGGGGAAACCATAGATAGTAAGTAATGTGAACAGACCCCATGTCACAGGGGAAACGATATATAGTAAGAGATGTGAACAGACCCCATGTCACAGGGGAAACCATAGATAGTAAGGAATGTGAACAGACCCCAAGACACAGGGGAAACCATAGATAGTAAGGAATGAGAACAGACCCCAAGACACAGGGGAAACCATAGATAGTAAGGAATGTGAACAGACCCCATGGCACAGGGGAAACCATAAGGAATGTGAACAAACCCCATGTCACAGGGGAAACCATATATAGTAAAGAATGTGAACAGACCCCATGTCACAGGGGAAACCATAGATAGTAAGGAATGTGAACAGACCCCAAGA
This sequence comes from Ophiura sarsii, assembly GCA_035610835.1. NCBI lineage: Eukaryota > Metazoa > Echinodermata > Ophiuroidea > Amphilepidida > Ophiuridae > Ophiura > Ophiura sarsii. Next base: position 73,408 of record JAYJML010000093.1, on the reverse strand, counting down.
CACAGGGGAAACCATAGATAGTAAGGAATGAGAACAGACCCCAAGACACAGGGGAAACCATAGATAGTAAGGAATGTGAACATGCCCCATGTCACAGGGGAAACCATAGATAGTAAGGAATGTGAACAGACCCCAAGACACAGGGGAAACCATAGATAGTAAGGAATGTGAACAGACCCCAAGACACAGGGGAAACCATAGATAGTAAGGAATGTGAACAGGCCCCATGTCACAGGGGAAACCATATATAGTAAGGAATGTGAACAGACCCCATGTCACAGGGGAAACCATAGATAGTAAGGAATGTGAACAGACCCCAAGACACAGGGGAAACCATAGATAGTAAGGAATGAGAACAGACCCCAAGACACAGGGGAAACCATAGATAGTAAGGAATGTGAACATGCCCCATGTCACAGGGGAAACCATAGATAGTAAGGAATGTGAACAGACCCCAAGACACAGGGGAAACCATAGATAGTAAGGAATGTGAACAGACCCCAAGACACAGGGGAAACCATAGATAGTAAGGAATGTAAACAGACCCCAAGACACAGGGGAAACCATAGATAGTAAGGAATGAGAACAGACGCCATGTCACAGGGGAAACCATAGATAGTAAGGAATGTGAACAGACCCCAAGACACAGGGGAAACCATAGATAGTAAGGAATGTGAACAGACCCCAAGACACAGGGGAAACCATAGATAGTAAGGAATGTGAACAGACCCCAAGACACAGGGGAAACCATAGATAGTAAGGAATGTGAACAGACCCCAAGACACAGGGGAAACCATAGATAGTAAGGAATGAGAACAGGCCCCATGGCACAGGGGAAACCATAGATAGTAAGGAATATGAACAGACCCCATGGCACAGGGGAAACCATAGATAGTAAGGAATGCGAACAGACCCCATGTCACAGGGGAAACCATAGATAGTAAGGAATGTGAACAGACCCCATGGCACAGGGGAAACCATAGATAGTAAGGAATGTGAACAGACCCCATGTCACAGGGGAAACCATAGATAGTAAGGAATGAGAACAGGCCCCATGGCACAGGGGAAACCATAGATAGTAAGGAATGTGAACAGACCCCAAGACACAGGGGAAACCATAGATAGTAAGGAATGTGAACAGACCCCATGTCACAGGGGAAACCATAGATAGTAAGGAATGTGAACAGACCCCATGGCACAGGGGAAACCATAGATAGTAAGGAATGTGAACAGACCCCATGTCACAGGGGAAACCATAGATAGTAAGGAATGTGAACAGACCCCATGGCACAGGGGAAACCATAGATAGTAAGGAATGTGAACAGACCTCATGTCACAGGGGAAACCATAGATAGTAAGGAATGAGAACAGACCCAAAGACACAGGGGAAACCATAGATAGTAAGGAATGAGAACAGACCCCAAGACACAGGGGAAACCATAGATAGTAAGGAATGTGAATATGCCCCATGTCACAGGGGAAACCATAGATAGTAAGGAATGTGAACAGACCCCAAGACACAGGGGAAACCATAGATAGTAAGGAATGTGAACAGGCCCCATGTCACAGGGGAAACCATATATAGTAAGGAATGTGAACAGACCCCATGTCACAGGGGAAACCATATATAGTAAGGAATGTGAACAGACCCCATCACAGGGGAAACCAATAGTAAGGAATGTGAACAGGCCCCATGTCACAGGGGAAACCATAGATAGTAAGGAATGTGAACAGACCCCATGTCACAGGGGAAACCATAGATAGTAAGGAATATGAACAGACCCCATCACAGGGGAAACCAATAGTAAGGAATGTGAACAGGCCCCATGTCACAGGGGAAACCATAGATAGTAAGGAATGTGAACAGACCCCATGTCACAGGGGAAACCATAGATAGTAAGGAATGTGAACAAACCCCATGTCACAGGGGAAACCATAGATAGTAAGGAATGTGAACAGGCCCCAAGTCACAGGGGAAACCATAGATAGTAAGGAATGTGAACATGCCCCATGTCACAGGTGAAACCATAGATAGTAAGGAATGTGAACAGACCCCAAGACACAGGGGAAACCATAGATAGTAAGGAATGTGAACATGCCACATGTCACAGGTGAAACCATAGATAGTAAGGAATGTGAACAGACCCCAAGACACAGGGGAAACCATAGATAGTAAGGAATGTGAACAGACCCCATGGCACAGGGGAAACCATAGATAGTAAGGAATGAGAACAGGCCCCATGGCACAGGGGAAACCATAGATAGTAAGGAATGTGAACAGACCCCAAGACACAGGGGAAACCATAGATAGTAAGGAATGAGAACAGACGCCATGTCACAGGGGAAACCATAGATAGTAAGGAATGTGAACAGACCCCAAGACACAGGGGAAACCATAGATAGTAAGGAATGTGAACAGACCCCAAGACACAGGGGAAACCATAGATAGTAAGGAATGTGAACAGACCCCAAGACACAGGGGAAACCATAGATAGTAAGGAATGTGAACAGACCCCAAGACACAGGGGAAACCATAGATAGTAAGGAATGAGAACAGGCCCCATGGCACAGGGGAAACCATAGATAGTAAGGAATATGAACAGACCCCATGGCACAGGGGAAACCATAGATAGTAAGGAATGCGAACATACCCCATGTCACAGGGGAAACCATAGATAGTAAGGAATGTGAACAGACCCCATGGCACAGGGGAAACCATAGATAGTAAGGAATGTGAACAGACCCCATGTCACAGGGGAAACCATAGATAGTAAGGAATGAGAACAGGCCCCATGGCACAGGGGAAACCATAGATAGTAAGGAATGTGAACAGACCCCAAGACACAGGGGAAACCATAGATAGTAAGGAATGTGAACAGACCCCATGTCACAGGGGAAACCATAGATAGTAAGGAATGTGAACAGACCCCATGGCACAGGGGAAACCATATATAGTAAGGAATGTGAACAGACCCCAAGACACAGGGGAAACCATAGATAGTAAGGAATGTGAACAGGCCCCATGTCACAGGGGAAACCATAGATAGTAAGGAATGTGAACAGACCCCAAGACACAGGGGAAACCATAGATAGTAAGGAATGTGAACAGGCCCCATGTCACAGGGGAAACCATAGATAGTAAGGAATGTGAACAGACCCCAAGACACAGGGGAAACCATAGATAGTAAGGAATGTGAACAGGCCCCATGTCACAGGGGAAACCATAGATAGTAAGGAATGTGAACAGGCCCCATGGCACAGGGGAAACCATAGATAGTAAGGAATGTAAACAGGCCCCATGTCACAGGGGAAACCATAGATAGTAAGGAATGTGAACAGACCCCAAGACACAGGGGAAACCATAGATAGTAAGGAATGTGAACAGGCCCCATGTCACAGGGGAAACCATAGATAGTAAGGAATGTGAACAGGCCCCATGGCACAGGGGAAACCATAGATAGTAAGGAATGTAAACAGGCCCCATGTCACAGGGGAAACCATAGATAGTAAGGAATGTGAACAGACCCCATGTCACAGGGAAAACCATAAGGAATGTGAACAGACCCCATGTCACCGGGGTAACCATAGATAGTAAGGAATGTGAACAGACCCTCTGTCACAAGGGAAACCAAAGATAGTAAGGAATGTGAAAAGGCCCCATGTCACAGGGGAAACCATAGATAGTAAGTAATGTGAACAGACCCCATGTCACAGGGGAAACAATATATAGTAAGAGATGTGAACAGACCCCATGTCACAGGGGAAACCATAGATAGTAAGTAATGTGAACAGACCCCATGTCACAGGGGAAACGATATATAGTAAGAGATGTGAACAGACCCCATGTCACAGGGGAAACCATAGATAGTAAGTAATGTGAACAGACCCCATGTCACAGGGGAAACGATATATAGTAAGAGATGTGAACAGACCCCATGTAACAGGGGAAACCATAGATAGTAAGGAATGTGAACAGACCCCAAGACACAGGGGAAACCATAGATAGTAAGGAATGAGAACAGACCCCAAGACACAGGGGAAACCATAGATAGTAAGGAATGTGAACAGACCCCATGTCACAGGGAAAACCATAAGGAATGTGAACAGACCCCATGTCACCGGGGTAACCATAGATAGTAAGGAATGTGAACAGACCCTCTGTCACAAGGGAAACCAAAGATAGTAAGGAATGTGAACAGGCCCCATGTCACAGGGGAAACCATAGATAGTAAGTAATGTGAACAGACCCCATGTCAAAGGGGAAACAATATATAGTAAGAGATGTGAACAGACCCCATGTCACAGGGGAAACCATAGATAGTAAGTAATGTGAACAGACCCCATGTCACAGGGGAAACGATATATAGTAAGAGATGTGAACAGACCCCATGTCACAGGGGAAACCATAGATAGTAAGTAATGTGAACAGACCCCATGTCACAGGGGAAACGATATATAGTAAGAGATGTGAACAGACCCCATGTCACAGGGGAAACCATAGATAGTAAGGAATGTGAACAGACCCCAAGACACAGGGGAAACCATAGATAGTAAGGAATGAGAACAGACCCCAAGACACAGGGGAAACCATAGATAGTAAGGAATGTGAACAGACCCCATGGCACAGGGGAAACCATAAGGAATGTGAACAAACCCCATGTCACAGGGGAAACCATATATAGTAAGGAATGTGAACAGACCCCATGTCACAGGGGAAACCATAGATAGTAAGGAATGTGAACAGACCCCAAGACACAGGGGAAACCATAGATAGTAAGGAATGAGAACAGACCCCAAGACACAGGGGAAACCATAGATAGTAAGGAATGTGAACATGCCCCATGTCACAGGGGAAACCATGTAGATAGTAAGGAATGTGAACAGACCCCAAGACACAGGGGAAACCATAGATAGTAAGGAATGTGAACAGACCCCAAGACACAGGGGAAACCATAGATAGTAAGGAATGTGAACAGGCCCCATGTCACAGGGGAAACCATATATAGTAAGGAATGTGAACAGACCCCATGTCACAGGGGAAACCATAGATAGTAAGGAATGTGAACAGACCCCAAGACACAGGGGAAACCATAGATAGTAAGGAATGAGAACAGACCCCAAGACACAGGGGAAACCATAGATAGTAAGGAATGTGAACATGCCCCATGTCACAGGGGAAACCATAGATAGTAAGGAATGTGAACAGACCCCAAGACACAGGGGAAACCATAGATAGTAAGGAATGTGAACAGACCCCAAGACACAGGGGAAACCATAGATAGTAAGGAATGTGAACAGACCCCAAGACACAGGGGAAACCATAGATAGTAAGGAATGAGAACAGACGCCATGTCACAGGGGAAACCATAGATAGTAAGGAATGTGAACAGACCCCAAGACACAGGGGAAACCATAGATAGTAAGGAATGTGAACAGACCCCAAGACACAGGGGAAACCATAGATAGTAAGGAATGTGAACAGACCCCAAGACACAGGGGAAACCATAGATAGTAAGGAATGTGAACAGACCCCAAGACACAGGGGAAACCATAGATAGTAAGGAATGAAAGGAATGAGAACAGGCCCCATGGCACAGGGGAAACCATAGATAGTAAGGAATATGAACAGACCCCATGGCACAGGGGAAACCATAGATAGTAAGGAATGCGAACAGACCCCATGTCACAGGGGAAACCATAGATAGTAAGGAATGTGAACAGACCCCATGGCACAGGGGAAACCATAGATAGTAAGGAATGTGAACAGACCCCAAGACACAGGGGAAACCATAGATAGTAAGGAATGAAAGGAATGAGAACAGGCCCCATGGCACAGGGGAAACCATAGATAGTAAGGAATATGAACAGACCCCATGGCACAGGGGAAACCATAGATAGTAAGGAATGCGAACAGACCCCATGTCACAGGGGAAACCATAGATAGTAAGGAATGTGAACAGACCCCATGGCACAGGGGAAACCATAGATAGTAAGGAATGTGAACAGACCCCATGTCACAGGGGAAACCATAGATAGTAAGGAATGAGAACAGGCCCCATGGCACAGGGGAAACCATAGATAGTAAGGAATGTGAACAGACCCCAAGACACAGGGGAAACCATAGATAGTAAGGAATGTGAACAGACCCCATGTCACAGGGGAAACCAAAGATAGTAAGGAATGTGAACAGACCCCATGTCACAGGGGAAACCATAGATAGTAAGGAATGTGAACAGGCCCCATGGCACAGGGGAAACCATAGATAGTAAGGAATGTGAACAGGCCCCATGTCACAGGGGAAACCATAGATAGTAAGGAATGTGAACAGACCCCATGGCACAGGGGAAACCATAGATAGTAAGGAATGTGAACAGACCTCATGTCACAGGGGAAACCATAGATAGTAAGGAATGAGAACAGACCCCATGTCACAGGGGAAACCATAGATAGTAAGGAATGTGAACAGGCCCCATGGCACAGGGGAAACCATAGATAGTAAGGAATGTGAACATGCCCCATGTCACAGGGGAAACCATAGATAGTAAGGAATGTGAACAGACCCCATGTCACAGGGGAAACCATATATAGTAAGGAATGTGAACAGACCCCAAGACACAGGGGAAACCATAGATAGTAAGGAATGTGAACAGGCCCCATGTCACAGGGGAAACCATAGATAGTAAGGAATGTGAACAGATCCCAAGACACAGGGGAAACCATAGATAGTAAGGAATGTGAACAGGCCCCATGTCACAGGGGAAACCATAGATAGTAAGGAATGTGAACAGACCCCAAGACACAGGGGAAACCATAGATAGTAAGGAATGTGAACAGGCCCCATGTCACAGGGGAAACCATAGATAGTAAGGAATGTGAACAGGCCCCATGGCACAGGGGAAACCATAGATAGTAAGGAATGTAAACAGGCCCCATGTCACAGGGGAAACCATAGATAGTAAGGAAAGTGAACAGACCCCAAGACACAGGGGAAACCATAGATAGTAAGGAATGTGAACAGGCCCCATGTCACAGGGGAAACCATAGATAGTAAGGAATGTGAACAGGCCCCATGGCACAGGGGAAACCATAGATAGTAAGGAATGTAAACAGGCCCCATGTCACAGGGGAAACCATAGATAGTAAGGAATGTGAACAGACCCCATGTCACAGGGAAAACCATAAGGAATGTGAACAGACCCCATGTCACCGGGGTAACCATAGATAGTAAGGAATGTGAACAGACCCTCTGTCACAAGGGAAACCAAAGATAGTAAGGAATGTGAAAAGGCCCCATGTCACAGGGGAAACCATAGATAGTAAGTAATGTGAACAGACCCCATGTCACAGGGGAAACAATATATAGTAAGAGATGTGAACAGACCCCATGTCACAGGGGAAACCATAGATAGTAAGTAATGTGAACAGACCCCATGTCACAGGGGAAACGATATATAGTAAGAGATGTGAACAGACCCCATGTCACAGGGGAAACCATAGATAGTAAGTAATGTGAACAGACCCCATGTCACAGGGGAAACGATATATAGTAAGAGATGTGAACAGACCCCATGTCACAGGGGAAACCATAGATAGTAAGGAATGTGAACAGACCCCAAGACACAGGGGAAACCATAGATAGTAAGGAATGAGAACAGACCCCAAGACACAGGGGAAACCATAGATAGTAAGGAATGTGAACAGACCCCATGGCACAGGGGAAACCATAAGGAATGTGAACAAACCCCATGTCACAGGGGAAACCATATATAGTAAGGAATGTGAACAGACCCCATGTCACAGGGGAAACCATAGATAGTAAGGAATGTGAACAGACCCCAAGACACAGGGGAAACCATAGATAGTAAGGAATGAGAACAGACCCCAAGACACAGGGGAAACCATAGATAGTAAGGAATGTGAACATGCCCCATGTCACAGGGGAAACCATAGATAGTAAGGAATGTGAACAGACCCCAAGACACAGGGGAAACCATAGATAGTAAGGAATGTGAACAGACCCCAAGACACAGGGGAAACCATAGATAGTAAGGAATGTGAACAGGCCCCATGTCACAGGGGAAACCATATATAGTAAGGAATGTGAACAGACCCCATGTCACAGGGGAAACCATAGATAGTAAGGAATGTGAACAGACCCCAAGACACAGGGGAAACCATAGATAGTAAGGAATGAGAACAGACCCCAAGACACAGGGGAAACCATAGATAGTAAGGAATGTGAACATGCCCCATGTCACAGGGGAAACCATAGATAGTAAGTAATGTGAACAGACCCCATGTCACAGGGGAAACAATATATAGTAAGAGATGTGAACAGACCCCATGTCACAGGGGAAACCATAGATAGTAAGGAATGTGAACAGACCCCAAGACACAGGGGAAACCATAGATAGTAAGGAATGTGAACAGACCCCAAGACACAGGGGAAACCATAGATAGTAAGGAATGTGAACAGACCCCAAGACACAGGGGAAACCATAGATAGTAAGGAATGTGAACAGACCCCAAGACACAGGGGAAACCATAGATAGTAAGGAATGTGAACAGACCCCAAGACACAGGGGAAACCATAGATAGTAAGGAATGAGAACAGGCCCCATGGCACAGGGGAAACCATAGATAGTAAGGAATATGAACAGACCCCATGGCACAGGGGAAACCATAGATAGTAAGGAATGCGAACATACCCCATGTCACAGGGGAAACCATAGATAGTAAGGAATGTGAACAGACCCCATGGCACAGGGGAAACCATAGATAGTAAGGAATGTGAACAGACCCCATGTCACAGGGGAAACCATAGATAGTAAGGAATGAGAACAGGCCCCATGGCACAGGGGAAACCATAGATAGTAAGGAATGTGAACAGACCCCAAGACACAGGGGAAACCATAGATAGTAAGGAATGTGAACAGACCCCATGTCACAGGGGAAACCATAGATAGTAAGGAATGTGAACAGACCCCATGGCACAGGGGAAACCATATATAGTAAGGAATGTGAACAGACCCCAAGACACAGGGGAAACCATAGATAGTAAGGAATGTGAACAGGCCCCATGTCACAGGGGAAACCATAGATAGTAAGGAATGTGAACAGACCCCAAGACACAGGGGAAACCATAGATAGTAAGGAATGTGAACAGGCCCCATGTCACAGGGGAAACCATAGATAGTAAGGAATGTGAACAGACCCCAAGACACAGGGGAAACCATAGATAGTAAGGAATGTGAACAGGCCCCATGTCACAGGGGAAACCATAGATAGTAAGGAATGTGAACAGGCCCCATGGCACAGGGGAAACCATAGATAGTAAGGAATGTAAACAGGCCCCATGTCACAGGGGAAACCATAGATAGTAAGGAATGTGAACAGACCCCAAGACACAGGGGAAACCATAGATAGTAAGGAATGTGAACAGGCCCCATGTCACAGGGGAAACCATAGATAGTAAGGAATGTGAACAGGCCCCATGGCACAGGGGAAACCATAGATAGTAAGGAATGTAAACAGGCCCCATGTCACAGGGGAAACCATAGATAGTAAGGAATGTGAACAGACCCCATGTCACAGGGAAAACCATAAGGAATGTGAACAGACCCCATGTCACCGGGGTAACCATAGATAGTAAGGAATGTGAACAGACCCTCTGTCACAAGGGAAACCAAAGATAGTAAGGAATGTGAAAAGGCCCCATGTCACAGGGGAAACCATAGATAGTAAGTAATGTGAACAGACCCCATGTCACAGGGGAAACAATATATAGTAAGAGATGTGAACAGACCCCATGTCACAGGGGAAACCATAGATAGTAAGTAATGTGAACAGACCCCATGTCACAGGGGAAACGATATATAGTAAGAGATGTGAACAGACCCCATGTCACAGGGGAAACCATAGATAGTAAGTAATGTGAACAGACCCCATGTCACAGGGGAAACGATATATAGTAAGAGATGTGAACAGACCCCATGTAACAGGGGAAACCATAGATAGTAAGGAATGTGAACAGACCCCAAGACACAGGGGAAACCATAGATAGTAAGGAATGAGAACAGACCCCAAGACACAGGGGAAACCATAGATAGTAAGGAATGTGAACAGACCCCATGTCACAGGGAAAACCATAAGGAATGTGAACAGACCCCATGTCACCGGGGTAACCATAGATAGTAAGGAATGTGAACAGACCCTCTGTCACAAGGGAAACCAAAGATAGTAAGGAATGTGAACAGGCCCCATGTCACAGGGGAAACCATAGATAGTAAGTAATGTGAACAGACCCCATGTCAAAGGGGAAACAATATATAGTAAGAGATGTGAACAGACCCCATGTCACAGGGGAAACCATAGATAGTAAGTAATGTGAACAGACCCCATGTCACAGGGGAAACGATATATAGTAAGAGATGTGAACAGACCCCATGTCACAGGGGAAACCATAGATAGTAAGTAATGTGAACAGACCCCATGTCACAGGGGAAACGATATATAGTAAGAGATGTGAACAGACCCCATGTCACAGGGGAAACCATAGATAGTAAGGAATGTGAACAGACCCCAAGACACAGGGGAAACCATAGATAGTAAGGAATGAGAACAGACCCCAAGACACAGGGGAAACCATAGATAGTAAGGAATGTGAACAGACCCCATGGCACAGGGGAAACCATAAGGAATGTGAACAAACCCCATGTCACAGGGGAAACCATATATAGTAAGGAATGTGAACAGACCCCATGTCACAGGGGAAACCATAGATAGTAAGGAATGTGAACAGACCCCAAGACACAGGGGAAACCATAGATAGTAAGGAATGAGAACAGACCCCAAGACACAGGGGAAACCATAGATAGTAAGGAATGTGAACATGCCCCATGTCACAGGGGAAACCATGTAGATAGTAAGGAATGTGAACAGACCCCAAGACACAGGGGAAACCATAGATAGTAAGGAATGTGAACAGACCCCAAGACACAGGGGAAACCATAGATAGTAAGGAATGTGAACAGGCCCCATGTCACAGGGGAAACCATATATAGTAAGGAATGTGAACAGACCCCATGTCACAGGGGAAACCATAGATAGTAAGGAATGTGAACAGACCCCAAGACACAGGGGAAACCATAGATAGTAAGGAATGAGAACAGACCCCAAGACACAGGGGAAACCATAGATAGTAAGGAATGTGAACATGCCCCATGTCACAGGGGAAACCATAGATAGTAAGGAATGTGAACAGACCCCAAGACACAGGGGAAACCATAGATAGTAAGGAATGTGAACAGACCCCAAGACACAGGGGAAACCATAGATAGTAAGGAATGTGAACAGACCCCAAGACACAGGGGAAACCATAGATAGTAAGGAATGAGAACAGACGCCATGTCACAGGGGAAACCATAGATAGTAAGGAATGTGAACAGACCCCAAGACACAGGGGAAACCATAGATAGTAAGGAATGTGAACAGACCCCAAGACACAGGGGAAACCATAGATAGTAAGGAATGTGAACAGACCCCAAGACACAGGGGAAACCATAGATAGTAAGGAATGTGAACAGACCCCAAGACACAGGGGAAACCATAGATAGTAAGGAATGAAAGGAATGAGAACAGGCCCCATGGCACAGGGGAAACCATAGATAGTAAGGAATATGAACAGACCCCATGGCACAGGGGAAACCATAGATAGTAAGGAATGCGAACAGACCCCATGTCACAGGGGAAACCATAGATAGTAAGGAATGTGAACAGACCCCATGGCACAGGGGAAACCATAGATAGTAAGGAATGTGAACAGACCCCAAGACACAGGGGAAACCATAGATAGTAAGGAATGAAAGGAATGAGAACAGGCCCCATGGCACAGGGGAAACCATAGATAGTAAGGAATATGAACAGACCCCATGGCACAGGGGAAACCATAGATAGTAAGGAATGCGAACAGACCCCATGTCACAGGGGAAACCATAGATAGTAAGGAATGTGAACAGACCCCATGGCACAGGGGAAACCATAGATAGTAAGGAATGTGAACAGACCCCATGTCACAGGGGAAACCATAGATAGTAAGGAATGAGAACAGGCCCCATGGCACAGGGGAAACCATAGATAGTAAGGAATGTGAACAGACCCCAAGACACAGGGGAAACCATAGATAGTAAGGAATGTGAACAGACCCCATGTCACAGGGGAAACCAAAGATAGTAAGGAATGTGAACAGACCCCATGTCACAGGGGAAACCATAGATAGTAAGGAATGTGAACAGGCCCCATGGCACAGGGGAAACCATAGATAGTAAGGAATGTGAACAGGCCCCATGTCACAGGGGAAACCATAGATAGTAAGGAATGTGAACAGACCCCATGGCACAGGGGAAACCATAGATAGTAAGGAATGTGAACAGACCTCATGTCACAGGGGAAACCATAGATAGTAAGGAATGAGAACAGACCCCATGTCACAGGGGAAACCATAGATAGTAAGGAATGTGAACAGGCCCCATGGCACAGGGGAAACCATAGATAGTAAGGAATGTGAACATGCCCCATGTCACAGGGGAAACCATAGATAGTAAGGAATGTGAACAGACCCCATGTCACAGGGGAAACCATATATAGTAAGGAATGTGAACAGACCCCAAGACACAGGGGAAACCATAGATAGTAAGGAATGTGAACAGGCCCCATGTCACAGGGGAAACCATAGATAGTAAGGAATGTGAACAGATCCCAAGACACAGGGGAAACCATAGATAGTAAGGAATGTGAACAGGCCCCATGTCACAGGGGAAACCATAGATAGTAAGGAATGTGAACAGACCCCAAGACACAGGGGAAACCATAGATAGTAAGGAATGTGAACAGGCCCCATGTCACAGGGGAAACCATAGATAGTAAGGAATGTGAACAGGCCCCATGGCACAGGGGAAACCATAGATAGTAAGGAATGTAAACAGGCCCCATGTCACAGGGGAAACCATAGATAGTAAGGAAAGTGAACAGACCCCAAGACACAGGGGAAACCATAGATAGTAAGGAATGTGAACAGGCCCCATGTCACAGGGGAAACCATAGATAGTAAGGAATGTGAACAGGCCCCATGGCACAGGGGAAACCATAGATAGTAAGGAATGTAAACAGGCCCCATGTCACAGGGGAAACCATAGATAGTAAGGAATGTGAACAGACCCCATGTCACAGGGAAAACCATAAGGAATGTGAACAGACCCCATGTCACCGGGGTAACCATAGATAGTAAGGAATGTGAACAGACCCTCTGTCACAAGGGAAACCAAAGATAGTAAGGAATGTGAAAAGGCCCCATGTCACAGGGGAAACCATAGATAGTAAGTAATGTGAACAGACCCCATGTCACAGGGGAAACAATATATAGTAAGAGATGTGAACAGACCCCATGTCACAGGGGAAACCATAGATAGTAAGTAATGTGAACAGACCCCATGTCACAGGGGAAACGATATATAGTAAGAGATGTGAACAGACCCCATGTCACAGGGGAAACCATAGATAGTAAGTAATGTGAACAGACCCCATGTCACAGGGGAAACGATATATAGTAAGAGATGTGAACAGACCCCATGTCACAGGGGAAACCATAGATAGTAAGGAATGTGAACAGACCCCAAGACACAGGGGAAACCATAGATAGTAAGGAATGAGAACAGACCCCAAGACACAGGGGAAACCATAGATAGTAAGGAATGTGAACAGACCCCATGGCACAGGGGAAACCATAAGGAATGTGAACAAACCCCATGTCACAGGGGAAACCATATATAGTAAGGAATGTGAACAGACCCCATGTCACAGGGGAAACCATAGATAGTAAGGAATGTGAACAGACCCCAAGACACAGGGGAAACCATAGATAGTAAGGAATGAGAACAGACCCCAAGACACAGGGGAAACCATAGATAGTAAGGAATGTGAACATGCCCCATGTCACAGGGGAAACCATAGATAGTAAGGAATGTGAACAGACCCCAAGACACAGGGGAAACCATAGATAGTAAGGAATGTGAACAGACCCCAAGACACAGGGGAAACCATAGATAGTAAGGAATGTGAACAGGCCCCATGTCACAGGGGAAACCATATATAGTAAGGAATGTGAACAGACCCCATGTCACAGGGGAAACCATAGATAGTAAGGAATGTGAACAGACCCCAAGACACAGGGGAAACCATAGATAGTAAGGAATGAGAACAGACCCCAAGACACAGGGGAAACCATAGATAGTAAGGAATGTGAACATGCCCCATGTCACAGGGGAAACCATAGATAGTAAGTAATGTGAACAGACCCCATGTCACAGGGGAAACAATATATAGTAAGAGATGTGAACAGACCCCATGTCACAGGGGAAACCATAGATAGTAAGTAATGTGAACAGACCCCATGTCACAGGGGAAACGATATATAGTAAGAGATGTGAACAGACCCCATGTCACAGGGGAAACCATAGATAGTAAGTAATGTGAACAGACCCCATGTCACAGGGGAAACGATATATAGTAAGAGATGTGAACAGACCCCATGTCACAGGGGAAACCATAGATAGTAAGGAATGTGAACAGACCCCAAGACACAGGGGAAACCAAAGATAGTAAGGAATGTGAACAGACCCCAAGACACAGGGGAAACCATAGATAGTAAGGAATGTGAACAGACCCCATGTAACAGGGGAAACCATAGATAGTAAGGAATGTGAACAGACCCCATGTCACAGGGGAAACGATATATAGTAAGAGATGTGAACAGACCCCATGTCACAGGGGAAACCATAGATAGTAAGGAATGTGAACAGACCCCAAGACACAGGGGAAACCATAGATAGTAAGGAATGTGAACAGGCCCCATGTCACAGGGGAAACCATAGATAGTAAGGAATGTGAACAGACCCCATGTCACAGGGGAAACGATATATAGTAAGAGATGTGAACAGACCCCATGTCACAGGGGAAACCATAGATAGTAAGGAATGTGAACAGACCCCAAGACACAGGGGAAACCATAGATAGTAAGGAATGTGAACAGGCCCCATGTCACAGGGGAAACCATAGATAGTAAGGAATGTGAACAGACCCCATGTCACAGGGGAAACCATAGATAGTAAGGAATGTGAACAGACCCCAAGACACAGGGGAAACCATAGATAGTAAGGAATGAGAACAGACCCCAAGACACAGGGGAAACCATAGATAGTAAGGAATGTGAACAGACCCCATGTCACAGGGAAAACCATAAGGAATGTGAACAGACCCCATGTCACCGGGGTAACCATAGATAGTAAGGAATGTGAACAGACCCTCTGTCACAAGGGAAACCAAAGATAGTAAGGAATGTGAACAGGCCCCATGTCACAGGGGAAACCATAGATAGTAAGTAATGTGAACAGACCCCATGTCAAAGGGGAAACAATATATAGTAAGAGATGTGAACAGACCCCATGTCACAGGGGAAACCATAGATAGTAAGTAATGTGAACAGACCCCATGTCACAGGGGAAACGATATATAGTAAGAGATGTGAACAGACCCCATGTCACAGGGGAAACCATAGATAGTAAGTAATGTGAACAGACCCCATGTCACAGGGGAAACGATATATAGTAAGAGATGTGAACAGACCCCATGTCACAGGGGAAACCATAGATAGTAAGGAATGTGAACAGACCCCAAGACACAGGGGAAACCATAGATAGTAAGGAATGAGAACAGACCCCAAGACACAGGGGAAACCATAGATAGTAAGGAATGTGAACAGACCCCATGGCACAGGGGAAACCATAAGGAATGTGAACAAACCCCATGTCACAGGGGAAACCATATATAGTAAAGAATGTGAACAGACCCCATGTCACAGGGGAAACCATAGATAGTAAGGAATGTGAACAGACCCCAAGACACAGGGGAAACCATAGATAGTAAGGAATGAGAACAGACCCCAAGACACAGGGGAAACCATAGATAGTAAGGAATGTGAACATGCCCCATGTCACAGGGGAAACCATAGATAGTAAGGAATGTGAACAGACCCCAAGACACAGGGGAAACCATAGATAGTAAGGAATGTGAACAGACCCCAAGACACAGGGGAAACCATAGATAGTAAGGAATGTGAACAGGCCCCATGTCACAGGGGAAACCATATATAGTAAGGAATGTGAACAGACCCCATGTCACAGGGGAAACCATAGATAGTAAGGAATGTGAACAGACCCCAAGACACAGGGGAAACCATAGATAGTAAGGAATGAGAACAGACCCCAAGACACAGGGGAAACCATAGATAGTAAGGAATGTGAACATGCCCCATGTCACAGGGGAAACCATAGATAGTAAGGAATGTGAACAGACCCCAAGACACAGGGGAAACCATAGATAGTAAGGAATGTGAACAGACCCCAAGACACAGGGGAAACCATAGATAGTAAGGAATGTAAACAGACCCCAAGACACAGGGGAAACCATAGATAGTAAGGAATGAGAACAGACGCCATGTCACAGGGGAAACCATAGATAGTAAGGAATGTGAACAGACCCCAAGACACAGGGGAAACCATAGATAGTAAGGAATGTGAACAGACCCCAAGACACAGGGGAAACCATAGATAGTAAGGAATGTGAACAGACCCCAAGACACAGGGGAAACCATAGATAGTAAGGAATGTGAACAGACCCCAAGACACAGGGGAAACCATAGATAGTAAGGAATGAGAACAGGCCCCATGGCACAGGGGAAACCATAGATAGTAAGGAATATGAACAGACCCCATGGCACAGGGGAAACCATAGATAGTAAGGAATGCGAACAGACCCCATGTCACAGGGGAAACCATAGATAGTAAGGAATGTGAACAGACCCCATGGCACAGGGGAAACCATAGATAGTAAGGAATGTGAACAGACCCCATGTCACAGGGGAAACCATAGATAGTAAGGAATGAGAACAGGCCCCATGGCACAGGGGAAACCATAGATAGTAAGGAATGTGAACAGACCCCAAGACACAGGGGAAACCATAGATAGTAAGGAATGTGAACAGACCCCATGTCACAGGGGAAACCATAGATAGTAAGGAATGTGAACAGACCCCATGGCACAGGGGAAACCATAGATAGTAAGGAATGTGAACAGACCCCATGTCACAGGGGAAACCATAGATAGTAAGGAATGTGAACAGACCCCATGGCACAGGGGAAACCATAGATAGTAAGGAATGTGAACAGACCTCATGTCACAGGGGAAACCATAGATAGTAAGGAATGAGAACAGACCCAAAGACACAGGGGAAACCATAGATAGTAAGGAATGAGAACAGACCCCAAGACACAGGGGAAACCATAGATAGTAAGGAATGTGAACATGCCCCATGTCACAGGGGAAACCATAGATAGTAAGGAATGTGAACAGACCCCAAGACACAGGGGAAACCATAGATAGTAAGGAATGTGAACAGACCCCAAGACACAGGGGAAACCATAGATAGTAAGGAATGTGAACAGGCCCCATGTCACAGGGGAAACCATATATAGTAAGGAATGTGAACAGACCCCATGTCACAGGGGAAACCATAGATAGTAAGGAATGTGAACAGACCCCAAGACACAGGGGAAACCATAGATAGTAAGGAATGAGAACAGACCCCATGTCACAGGGGAAACAATATATAGTAAGAGATGTGAACAGACCCCATGTCACAGGGGAAACCATAGATAGTAAGTAATGTGAACAGACCCCATGTCACAGGGGAAACGATATATAGTAAGAGATGTGAACAGACCCCATGTCACAGGGGAAACCATAGATAGTAAGTAATGTGAACAGACCCCATGTCACAGGGGAAACGATATATAGTAAGAGATGTGAACAGACCCCATGTAACAGGGGAAACCATAGATAGTAAGGAATGTGAACAGACCCCATGTCACAGGGGAAACGATATATAGTAAGAGATGTGAACAGACCCCATGTCACAGGGGAAACCATAGATAGTAAGGAATGTGAACAGACCCCAAGACACAGGGGAAACCATAGATAGTAAGGAATGTGAACAGGCCCCATGTCACAGGGGAAACCATAGATAGTAAGGAATGTGAACAGACCCCATGTCACAGGGGAAACCATAGATAGTAAGGAATGTGAACAGACCCCAAGACACAGGGGAAACCATAGATAGTAAGGAATGAGAACAGACCCCAAGACACAGGGGAAACCATAGATAGTAAGGAATGTGAACAGACCCCATGTCACAGGGAAAACCATAAGGAATGTGAACAGACCCCATGTCACCGGGGTAACCATAGATAGTAAGGAATGTGAACAGACCCTCTGTCACAAGGGAAACCAAAGATAGTAAGGAATGTGAACAGGCCCCATGTCACAGGGGAAACCATAGATAGTAAGTAATGTGAACAGACCCCATGTCAAAGGGGAAACAATATATAGTAAGAGATGTGAACAGACCCCATGTCACAGGGGAAACCATAGATAGTAAGTAATGTGAACAGACCCCATGTCACAGGGGAAACGATATATAGTAAGAGATGTGAACAGACCCCATGTCACAGGGGAAACCATAGATAGTAAGTAATGTGAACAGACCCCATGTCACAGGGGAAACGATATATAGTAAGAGATGTGAACAGACCCCATGTCACAGGGGAAACCATAGATAGTAAGGAATGTGAACAGACCCCAAGACACAGGGGAAACCATAGATAGTAAGGAATGAGAACAGACCCCAAGACACAGGGGAAACCATAGATAGTAAGGAATGTGAACAGACCCCATGGCACAGGGGAAACCATAAGGAATGTGAACAAACCCCATGTCACAGGGGAAACCATATATAGTAAAGAATGTGAACAGACCCCATGTCACAGGGGAAACCATAGATAGTAAGGAATGTGAACAGACCCCAAGACACAGGGGAAACCATAGATAGTAAGGAATGAGAACAGACCCCAAGACACAGGGGAAACCATAGATAGTAAGGAATGTGAACATGCCCCATGTCACAGGGGAAACCATAGATAGTAAGGAATGTGAACAGACCCCAAGACACAGGGGAAACCATAGATAGTAAGGAATGTGAACAGACCCCAAGACACAGGGGAAACCATAGATAGTAAGGAATGTGAACAGGCCCCATGTCACAGGGGAAACCATATATAGTAAGGAATGTGAACAGACACCATGTCACAGGGGAAACCATAGATAGTAAGGAATGTGAACAGACCCCAAGACACAGGGGAAACCATAGATAGTAAGGAATGAGAACAGACCCCAAGACACAGGGGAAACCATAGATAGTAAGGAATGTGAACATGCCCCATGTCACAGGGGAAACCATAGATAGTAAGGAATGTGAACAGACCCCAAGACACAGGGGAAACCATAGATAGTAAGGAATGTGAACAGACCCCAAGACACAGGGGAAACCATAGATAGTAAGGAATGTAAACAGACCCCAAGACACAGGGGAAACCATAGATAGTAAGGAATGAGAACAGACGCCATGTCACAGGGGAAACCATAGATAGTAAGGAATGTGAACAGACCCCAAGACACAGGGGAAACCATAGATAGTAAGGAATGTGAACAGACCCCAAGACACAGGGGAAACCATAGATAGTAAGGAATGTGAACAGACCCCAAGACACAGGGGAAACCATAGATAGTAAGGAATGTGAACAGACCCCAAGACACAGGGGAAACCATAGATAGTAAGGAATGAGAACAGGCCCCATGGCACAGGGGAAACCATAGATAGTAAGGAATATGAACAGACCCCATGGCACAGGGGAAACCATAGATAGTAAGGAATGCGAACAGACCCCATGTCACAGGGGAAACCATAGATAGTAAGGAATGTGAACAGACCCCATGGCACAGGGGAAACCATAGATAGTAAGGAATGTGAACAGACCCCATGTCACAGGGGAAACCATAGATAGTAAGGAATGAGAACAGGCCCCATGGCACAGGGGAAACCATAGATAGTAAGGAATGTGAACAGACCCCAAGACACAGGGGAAACCATAGATAGTAAGGAATGTGAACAGACCCCATGTCACAGGGGAAACCATAGATAGTAAGGAATGTGAACAGACCCCATGGCACAGGGGAAACCATAGATAGTAAGGAATGTGAACAGACCCCATGTCACAGGGGAAACCATAGATAGTAAGGAATGTGAACAGACCCCATGGCACAGGGGAAACCATAGATAGTAAGGAATGTGAACAGACCTCATGTCACAGGGGAAACCATAGATAGTAAGGAATGAGAACAGACCCCAAGACACAGGGGAAACCATAGATAGTAAGGAATGAGAACAGACCCCAAGACACAGGGGAAACCATAGATAGTAAGGAATGTGAACATGCCCCATGTCACAGGGGAAACCATAGATAGTAAGGAATGTGAACAGACCCCAAGACACAGGGAAAACCATAGATAGTAAGGAATGTGAACAGACCCCAAGACACAGGGGAAACCATAGATAGTAAGGAATGTGAACAGGCCCCATGTCACAGGGGAAACCATATATAGTAAGGAATGTGAACAGACCCCATGTCACAGGGGAAACCATAGATAGTAAGGAATGTGAACAGACCCCAAGACACAGGGGAAACCATAGATAGTAAGGAATGAGAACAGACCCCAAGACACAGGGTAAACCATAGATAGTAAGGAATGTGAACATGCCCCATGTCACAGGGGAAACCATAGATAGTAAGGAATGTGAACAGACCCCAAGACACAGGGGAAACCATAGATAGTAAGGAATGTGAACAGACCCCAAGACACAGGGGAAACCATAGATAGTAAGGAATGTAAACAGACCCCAAGACACAGGGGAAACCATAGATAGTAAGGAATGAGAACAGACGCCATGTCACAGGGGAAACCATAGATAGTAAGGAATGTGAACAGACCCCAAGACACAGGGGAAACCATAGATAGTAAGGAATGTGAACAGACCCCAAGACACAGGGGAAACCATAGATAGTAAGGAATGTGAACAGACCCCAAGACACAGGGGAAACCATAGATAGTAAGGAATGTGAACAGACCCCAAGACACAGGGGAAACCATAGATAGTAAGGAATGAGAACAGGCCCCATGGCACAGGGGAAACCATAGATAGTAAGGAATATGAACAGACCCCATGGCACAGGGGAAACCATAGATAGTAAGGAATGCGAACAGACCCCATGTCACAGGGGAAACCATAGATAGTAAGGAATGTGAACAGACCCCATGGCACAGGGGAAACCATAGATAGTAAGGAATGTGAACAGACCCCATGTCACAGGGGAAACCATAGATAGTAAGGAATGAGAACAGGCCCCATGGCACAGGGGAAACCATAGATAGTAAGGAATGTGAACAGACCCCAAGACACAGGGGAAACCATAGATAGTAAGGAATGTGAACAGACCCCATGTCACAGGGGAAACCATAGATAGTAAGGAATGTGAACAGACCCCATGGCACAGGGGAAACCATAGATAGTAAGGAATGTGAACAGACCCCATGTCACAGGGGAAACCATAGATAGTAAGGAATGTGAACAGACCCCATGGCACAGGGGAAACCATAGATAGTAAGGAATGTGAACAGACCTCATGTCACAGGGGAAACCATAGATAGTAAGGAATGAGAACAGACCCCATGTCACAGGGGAAACCATAGATAGTAAGGAATGTGAACAGGCCCCATGGCACAGGGGAAACCATAGATAGTAAGGAATGTGAACAGACCCCATGTCACAGGGGAAACCATAGATAGTAAGGAATGTGAACAGACCCCATGGCACAGGGGAAACCATAGATAGTAAGGAATGTGAACAGACCCCATGTCACAGGGGAAACCAAAGATAGTAAGGAATGTGAACAGACCCCATGTCACAGGGGAAACCATAGATAGTAAGGAATGTGAACAGGCCCCATGGCACAGGGGAAACCATAGATAGTAAGGAATGTGAACAGGCCCCATGTCACAGGGGAAACCATAGATAGTAAGGAATATGAACAGACCCCATGTCACAGGGGAAACCATAGATAGTAAGGAATGTGAACAGACCCCAAGACACAGGGGAAACCATAGATAGTAAGGAATGAGAACAGACCCCAAGACACAGGGGAAACCATAGATAGTAAGGAATGTGAACATGCCCCATGTCACAGGGGAAACCATAGATAGTAAGGAATGTGAACAGACCCCAAGACACAGGGGAAACCATAGATAGTAAGGAATGTGAACAGACCCCAAGACACAGGGGAAACCATAGATAGTAAGGAATGTGAACAGGCCCCATGTCACAGGGGAAACCATATATAGTAAGGAATGTGAACAGACCCCATGTCACAGGGGAAACCATAGATAGTAAGGAATGTGAACAGACCCCAAGACACAGGGGAAACCATAGATAGTAAGGAATGAGAACAGACCCCAAGACACAGGGGAAACCATAGATAGTAAGGAATGTGAACATGCCCCATGTCACAGGGGAAACCATAGATAGTAAGGAATGTGAACAGACCCCAAGACACAGGGGAAACCATAGATAGTAAGGAATGTGAACAGACCCCAAGACACAGGGGAAACCATAGATAGTAAGGAATGTAAACAGACCCCAAGACACAGGGGAAACCATAGATAGTAAGGAATGAGAACAGACGCCATGTCACAGGGGAAACCATAGATAGTAAGGAATGTGAACAGACCCCAAGACACAGGGGAAACCATAGATAGTAAGGAATGTGAACAGACCCCAAGACACAGGGGAAACCATAGATAGTAAGGAATGTGAACAGACCCCAAGACACAGGGGAAACCATAGATAGTAAGGAATGTGAACAGACCCCAAGACACAGGGGAAACCATAGATAGTAAGGAATGAGAACAGGCCCCATGGCACAGGGGAAACCATAGATAGTAAGGAATATGAACAGACCCCATGGCACAGGGGAAACCATAGATAGTAAGGAATGCGAACAGACCCCATGTCACAGGGGAAACCATAGATAGTAAGGAATGTGAACAGACCCCATGGCACAGGGGAAACCATAGATAGTAAGGAATGTGAACAGACCCCATGTCACAGGGGAAACCATAGATAGTAAGGAATGAGAACAGGCCCCATGGCACAGGGGAAACCATAGATAGTAAGGAATGTGAACAGACCCCAAGACACAGGGGAAACCATAGATAGTAAGGAATGTGAACAGACCCCATGTCACAGGGGAAACCATAGATAGTAAGGAATGTGAACAGACCCCATGGCACAGGGGAAACCATAGATAGTAAGGAATGTGAACAGACCCCATGTCACAGGGGAAACCATAGATAGTAAGGAATGTGAACAGACCCCATGGCACAGGGGAAACCATAGATAGTAAGGAATGTGAACAGACCTCATGTCACAGGGGAAACCATAGATAGTAAGGAATGAGAACAGACCCCAAGACACAGGGGAAACCATAGATAGTAAGGAATGAGAACAGACCCCAAGACACAGGGGAAACCATAGATAGTAAGGAATGTGAACATGCCCCATGTCACAGGGGAAACCATAGATAGTAAGGAATGTGAACAGACCCCAAGACACAGGGGAAACCATAGATAGTAAGGAATGTGAACAGACCCCAAGACACAGGGGAAACCATAGATAGTAAGGAATGTGAACAGGCCCCATGTCACAGGGGAAACCATATATAGTAAGGAATGTGAACAGACCCCATGTCACAGGGGAAACCATAGATAGTAAGGAATGTGAACAGACCCCAAGACACAGGGGAAACCATAGATAGTAAGGAATGAGAACAGACCCCAAGACACAGGGGAAACCATAGATAGTAAGGAATGTGAACATGCCCCATGTCACAGGGGAAACCATAGATAGTAAGGAATGTGAACAGACCCCAAGACACAGGGGAAACCATAGATAGTAAGGAATGTGAACAGACCCCAAGACACAGGGGAAACCATAGATAGTAAGGAATGTAAACAGACCCCAAGACACAGGGGAAACCATAGATAGTAAGGAATGAGAACAGACGCCATGTCACAGGGGAAACCATAGATAGTAAGGAATGTGAACAGACCCCAAGACACAGGGGAAACCATAGATAGTAAGGAATGTGAACAGACCCCAAGACACAGGGGAAACCATAGATAGTAAGGAATGTGAACAGACCCCAAGACACAGGGGAAACCATAGATAGTAAGGAATGTGAACAGACCCCAAGACACAGGGGAAACCATAGATAGTAAGGAATGAGAACAGGCCCCATGGCACAGGGGAAACCATAGATAGTAAGGAATATGAACAGACCCCATGGCACAGGGGAAACCATAGATAGTAAGGAATGCGAACAGACCCCATGTCACAGGGGAAACCATAGATAGTAAGGAATGTGAACAGACCCCATGGCACAGGGGAAACCATAGATAGTAAGGAATGTGAACAGACCCCATGTCACAGGGGAAACCATAGATAGTAAGGAATGAGAACAGGCCCCATGGCACAGGGGAAACCATAGATAGTAAGGAATGTGAACAGACCCCAAGACACAGGGGAAACCATAGATAGTAAGGAATGTGAACAGACCCCATGTCACAGGGGAAACCATAGATAGTAAGGAATGTGAACAGACCCCATGGCACAGGGGAAACCATAGATAGTAAGGAATGTGAACAGACCCCATGTCACAGGGGAAACCATAGATAGTAAGGAATGTGAACAGACCCCATGGCACAGGGGAAACCATAGATAGTAAGGAATGTGAACAGACCTCATGTCACAGGGGAAACCATAGATAGTAAGGAATGAGAACAGACCCCATGTCACAGGGGAAACCATAGATAGTAAGGAATGTGAACAGGCCCCATGGCACAGGGGAAACCATAGATAGTAAGGAATGTGAACAGACCCCATGTCACAGGGGAAACCATAGATAGTAAGGAATGTGAACAGACCCCATGGCACAGGGGAAACCATAGATAGTAAGGAATGTGAACAGACCCCATGTCACAGGGGAAACCAAAGATAGTAAGGAATGTGAACAGACCCCATGTCACAGGGGAAACCATAGATAGTAAGGAATGTGAACAGGCCCCATGGCACAGGGGAAACCATAGATAGTAAGGAATGTGAACAGGCCCCATGTCACAGGGGAAACCATAGATAGTAAGGAATATGAACAGACCCCATGTCACAGGGGAAACCATAGATAGTAAGGAATGTGAACAGACCCCAAGACACAGGGGAAACCATAGATAGTAAGGAATGTGAACAGACCCCAAGACACAGGGGAAACCATAGATAGTAAGGAATGTGAACAGGCCCCATGTCACAGGGGAAACCATAGATAGTAAGGAATGTGAACAGGCCCCATGTCACAGGGGAAACCATAGATATTAAGGAATGTGAACAGACCCCATGTCACAGGGGAAACCATAGATAGTAAGGAATGTGAACAGGCCCCATGTCACAGGGGAAACCATAGATAGTAAGGAATGTGAACAGACCCCAAGTCACAGGGGAAACCATAGATATTAAGGAATGTAAACAGGCCCCATGTCACAGGGGAAACCATAGATAGTAAGGAATATGAACAGACCCCATCACAGGGGAAACCAATAGTAAGGAATGTGAACAGGCCCCATGTCACAGGGGAAACCATAGATAGTAAGGAATGTGAACAGACCCCATGTCACAGGGGAAACCATAGATAGTAAGGAATGTGAACAGGCCCCAAGTCACAGGGGAAACCATAGATAGTAAGGAATGTGAACATGCCCCATGTCACAGGTGAAACCATAGATAGTAAGGAATATGAACAGACCCCATCACAGGGGAAACCAATAGTAAGGAATGTGAACAGGCCCCATGTCACAGGGGAAACCATAGATAGTAAGGAATGTGAACAGACCCCATGTCACAGGGGAAACCATAGATAGTAAGGAATGTGAACAGACCCCAAGTCACAGGGGAAACCATAGATAGTAAGGAATGTAAACAGGCCCCATGTCACAGGGGAAACCATAGATAGTAAGGAATATGAACAGACCCCATCACAGGGGAAACCAATAGTAAGGAATGTGAACAGGCCCCATGTCACAGGGGAAACCATAGATAGTAAGGAATGTGAACAGACCCCATGTCACAGGGGAAACCATAGATAGTAAGGAATGTGAACAAACCCCATGTCACAGGGGAAACCATAGATAGTAAGGAATGTGAACAGGCCCCAAGTCACAGGGGAAACCATAGATAGTAAGGAATGTGAACATGCCCCATGTCACAGGTGA
This sequence comes from Ophiura sarsii, assembly GCA_035610835.1. Classification (NCBI taxonomy): domain Eukaryota; kingdom Metazoa; phylum Echinodermata; class Ophiuroidea; order Amphilepidida; family Ophiuridae; genus Ophiura; species Ophiura sarsii. The sequence goes on along the minus strand of JAYJML010000093.1, from coordinate 47,032 downwards.
AACCATAGATAGTAAGGAATGTGAACAGACCCCAAGACACAGGGGAAACCATAGATAGTAAGGAATGTGAACAGACCCCATGTCACAGGGGAAACCATAGATAGTAATGAATGTGAACAGACCCCAAGACACAGGGGAAACCATAGATAGTAAGGAATGTGAACAGACCCCAAGACACAGGGGAAACCATAGATAGTAAGGAATGAGAACAGGCCCCATGTCACAGGGGAAACCATAGATAGTAAGGAATGTGAACAGACCCCATGTCACAGGGGAAACCATAGATATTAAGGAATGTGAACAGACGCCATGTCTTTTCCTTATTTTTCTACTCTGCACACCTGGTTTCGTCACTGAAAACTTACATATACACATAGTTATGGTATAAATCCTGGAGCGCCAATAGCCATATCTTGTCATCATTACCTGAAACGATAGGAAACCTTGATCAGTGGAACTCATAGTTTAACCCTGTCTTCAACTTACAACATTCCCAGCTTCTTTAATTCTTCATGTGGGACCTGGGCTCCAGCTTCAAAATGAAGCGAATCAATTTATTTTGCACAACTTGCAGCTTATTTTTCAGTGAAGAAAACCATGAAGAGCAACAATAATCAAAATGACATTGTATAAGGGCAGTGCAAAGGGTCTTTTAAGATCTTTCATTCAAAAATGACCTTGTCTGTATAAGAAACTTAATCTACCACAAGTTTATTTGACAACTGATTTTGCAACAATTTCACCACTGAGATTTTAGCGAGAGTAATCCCAAGGTATTTGACAGAGTTGGTAGGATTTATAATTTTTCCATCACAAGAAACTTCAAACTTGTCCACCCTGCTCAGTCTGGGTTTAGATCCAAAAAAGAATAGACTCTGTTTTGCCAAGGTGTAAGGACAATTTGTTGTCGATCAGCAATTGTCTACTCAAGTTCTCTACTTAAATTAAAGTATCAGAAATTACTTTTGGGTCTTTATGAATAGGGCACTATCGTCAGCATATAACAAAATATTACAGTTTTCGCTTGATGACATATCGTTAACATAACCCAAGAAGAGCAGCGGCCCTAATAAATATACTACCCTGTGGAACGCCACAAGTAATTATGCCTTTAAATACAGCTGTTGTCTGTCTGATAAGTATGATTTTGAACCATTTAACAGAGTCAATGTGAATACCCATAGCTTGCAATTTGTTACAAAGTATGTCATGGTCAACTGTATCGAATGCCTTCTGTAAGTCTAAGAGCATCATACCTGTGTATTTACCAGCAGCCATCTGGGATCTAATATAATCGGTGAGGTAAATAAGGCATGTATCAGTAGAGTATGAGCCTCTGAAACCAGATTGCAGGCTATAAATCAAATTATTATCAGTGAGGTACATTTCAAATTGGTTACACCTTTAATACATGATAATAAGTCCAGTCTTTGTATTATTCATAAAAAAGTATAGTCAGACTTATCTTGACGTACCGTTTTCGAGTTATACGCATGCTAAGGGCATGCACAATCATTAGCCTCCATGGAAAAGTGTGCAGGACCGAGGGTGTTATCCCTAAAAAGAATCACAGATTGCAGCTTCAAATGTGAATTTTTACGCCGAGTGTATTCAAATGTTGTAACATTCACGTTTGTAATCAAACACTTGCGAAATATTCTTGGGCAAAGTCTTGTTTACACATGTGAAGAGGTATAATCCGAATATTAGGCCTATGTCGGGTGGGGGTTGGGGGGTGTCTAAAATTAAAATCATTATTGAAAAAACCGAGATTGTCGATCGTATGAAAAACAGATGTATTGAAAGGATCAACACGAGGTGTATTCTACAAAACTAATGAAAATCCAGCCTTAAAAGGGGGAGCCAGGGGAAGCGATTTGGAGACCCGATGCACACATGTATTCCTACCTAATTAGGAAAAAGGTCAAAGGTCACCACATATAGGTCTTTATCTTCAATAGTAGGCATCACATTAGGTCAGTTTGCTGTTATGTTCCCTCTATAGCATTGTAGTAGTCATGGTAGTGGTATTGCCAAATAGACAAAGATCAATATGGTCCATCCAAATGGGATCAGAAAATAAATGCACAGGCCTACCCAATTATCCTGATAATGAAACCAAATATGAATGATTGAAATCATTTTCATCAAAATCGAAGCATTATTTCACATTTGACCTATGTAATGAACGTTGACCTTTTGCTTATCAGATTTGAAGATAGGTCAAACTATACCTTTCCGAAACCTATTTTTTGAATTTTACCCCTGTATTAATGTTGACCGCCCTAGTGGCTTCCGCCCAACTTTCGTAAGGGACATCCCATGACATTGTCAACCCTTTTAGAGGACAAATCAATTGATGAATGAACCTTACAGCTCTCCACGACTGGTCAGGGTTACCGGATTTGACCCTATAGATTGAAGCAGGGTTGAAGTGTACATACATCTTTTTGCAACTGATGACGTAAATAAATGTGCACCGTAATCTTCCATCACCACAATGGCGCCGTCAACCAAAAGAAAATTACCAATGATATTCAGAATTACATTATTATAGTTGGTGATGGTCCCGGTCGTATTAATGGGAAAACCCTTGCTATGCTCTATTTTGCTTCCTGGACAGTGGCGTAACTTATCGGGCTTCTTACGCACGCGTATGTATCAAGGTCACAGGCACGCGATTTTGGCCACACGCACGCGGCCCTCATGTGCATGAACAGTACGTTTATGTAAACCTCGCTGCTGACGCTTGTTGCCTTCAGGAGCGCTCGCGTGCAGGCTTTGCCAATTAGGAGCTGATCAAACTATAGTTCCATTGCAACTTGTTTGATGCATGGGTCCTCGAGGTCCCGTTGCCCAATACACAGAGAGTATTAATTCGTCAACAATGTGGTCTTATTTGACAAATTAAAAACTTGTCATAAGAAATGGCAGGTTTGTGATTCAAGAAATATTCTGTGATGGTACACATTTATTTGTGATGCTAAAAGAACAATTTAGAGTGTTTCTAGTTAATTCTCATCGTAACAAACATTTCCTTGACTGAAATATGTTTAACTTTTAATGACAAATTAACAAATGACAATTGAAATAACAAATTAAATGACTAATTATCAATGAAATAACAAATTAAGATTAGTCATTTTAATTTGTCATTCACATTAAATGACGAATTATTGAGTAAAATTATTCTTTTAATTTGTCATTTAATTTGTCATTCATCCATTTGTCATTGAAAGTCAAATATTTATGAGTCGTGTAAATATTTGCTATGTTAAAAATACTACTAATTGGTAATATATCATTAAAATATAGTTGTTTTGCGTTACAAACTATTTTTAACTGACGAACCTTCCATGGCATATGTTTAATTTGTCAAATAAGACCCATAGCTTGAGTAGCCAGGTTTCTAGAGTTCAGAAGCCTACAGGACGCCTCATATTATATGTCTTTTCCCGACACCTTGGTTTGTGATAGATCCTGATTTGTCGACATGCTGTCGAACTTCCCATGAGAATCCTCCACCAGCCGTGTATAGGACATAAGTGGGAATAACATTATCAAGCATTCCTGGGTTACCATTACTATTTGTTGGGCTCGAATTATACAAAACGATTATTAGCCTTTAGATACATAAGCAGTGCATTGTTGAAATCTTCATGGCTATTATTTGTGAATTTGGGAAACAAGTTTGTCTTTCCCAATTTATTTGAGCTTGGTATGTGAAAGTTCTCATAAGTACAATCCACTCCGTAATCAAATATGTCAATGATTGTCAACTGTTTCTCACAATGACTTTTTATGAAAATATAGTTGTTCATACTTGTAAGATAAATGTAGCGGAATGGACTCATCTCATCAGACATGCCAGAGACAATTGTACCACTAAATGATATAAACCCAATATTGGTAACATCCATTTCGTCTTGTTGGTGAACAAAAGCAAATTATTGTTGGTGCAAATATTTGTGTTTGTTATAATTTCATTTGTATTTCACCTGCGCGAAGAGGGAAACTCTCTCTTTTATTTTCCATTATCTTATTTTTTTTTTTGAATTTTTTTTCATACACTACCAATTTGTAAATAAAAGATTCCAAAAAGTCACTGAAATCTTCTCTGTTATGTCATGGTTATATGCAGTAATGGGCTAAATACAATGCAAACAAAGTTTAGAATTCGTCCACAAGCGGCCTAATTTATCGTTGAAATGAAGAGTACGAATCACGTGCCAAATTATCCTGAAATAGAGATAACCATTGGATTGAAGGGCAGAATCTTAAACAAAACGTGAAAACATCGATGACGATAATTACTTTATTAGCTTATCAAACTAGGCAAAACCATAACTGCGTCGAAAATCACGAAATTGGTATTTCGTGTTGCATTTTAAATATGATCGCTCTGTATAACACTAACCTCGCCCTTATCTACAATCTTTTTGATTTAATTTAATTTAATTCAGCCTGCGTGTCTTTTCAGCCTGTCCCGAGCAATTTGCTTGAGTCAGATTCCATTCGATCCCACGTGTCTCCATACAGATCGACCATGTAAACAAACAAACAAACTAACACCAACAACCACCAAACAAACATTTGTAATCAAAATTATCCGACAATTCACAGCTATTAAATGAAAACATCAAACATCACCAAATTCTTAAAGAAAGGAATGTCCTATTGGTATCATAATTATGTCATACGGTTTTTTTTGGGAGGATAAGTATCATAGAACAATATAATGTGTCTTTCATTCATAATACAACGGAGGTTTTCATTTTTAATGTCAAAACATTCTTGTCTCAGCTGATAAAACGCTTCAGATGTCATTCTCATTTTTGTCTGAATCCAATTTCCAAATGGTGATTTGGATATTCGCCTTGCAACCGCGAAACCCGTGAACCGCACAAATAATTTAGATACAAAATGATGATTCCACGCCCGGTATAATTTCAACGAAGCTGAAACAGATAATAATGTTGATACAAGAGTATGACCGTACATGTACGGAAAATAAGAATATCAATTCAAGGACCATTGACTTGTTCATAATGGCACAATTGGCCTTGGGTGTACAGCTTATTGTGGTCTCAATAATTCAATTTACGCAACGCTGAACAAGTTAAAGTAGTAGGCCTACATTCAAATTAAAAGCTCATTGAATTTGTCAGACAATCATTCCAAATAAAGTGGAAAGTTTCGTGTGAATCCACAAAGATTATGGGGGAACTATTAAAACAAAACCAACATTGCTAAATGTAATATGATACTAACGGAAAAAATAAGTTCCCGGTGGGATTCGAACCACAGGCCTTTCGATCACAAGTCGGATGCGCTACTGATTGAGCCAATGGCGCACTGTATAACAATATGACAACAGAAATACATTGAAATATCCTTCGTGAACATTATTCCATAAATCGGAAGTTAAAATGCTTTATATTTATAGTTTTTGTATGTTTTTAAGATGGGTTCTCGCCCAAGAATTGATTCGAAGCTGCTTTATATTGTAACCCTGGTTTCATTGACATGAATAGACTGACTTTTCGAAACATTTCTAGACATGGATTTCGTTCATATTTGCTGTTTGTAGCCGGTCTCACTTCGGTATTGCATCATGGGTTTATATTATGTGTACGCGGAGTTTCGGGTATGTAGCGAGTCATGTGACTTTTGCCCAGGGCAAACACTTGAGATCCGGAAAGGCCTTTAAAGGCATATTATGTGATCTTTTCCAGAGGGCGCCCTCTATTCATGATATTTTTTAGAAAGTAGATTTTCTTGCAGATTTACATTTCCGATCATAAATCATACATACATTCCAAGTTACAGAGCGATACGATTCCTAATTACCTCAAAATCATGGTTTTAGAGTGAATTTAGAGTGAAAAATATAAACTCTAAAACCATGATTTTGAAGTAATTAAGAATCGTATCGCCCTGTAACTTGGAATGTATGCATGATTTATGATCAGAAATATAAATCTGCAAGAAACTTTCTGCTTTCTATTTTTTTTTTGATGTTGAGGGCGTTCCCTGGAAAGATCACATAATATATAATTTGAGCTAAATGTTTGCTCACACCGTCCCTTTATTATTTATAAATGTCCCTGTAACATTCCCATATATAAAAGACATCCCAATGATAGGCATGATGAGGACCCGTTGTGGCCTGCGCGCATAGATGGGTCCGCGATGGGATGTTGAGGCATTGACATCATACCACCGCAATTCGCAATCACTTTAACAATAACATGTTAAAACACATAACGTGTTCCTGGATGAAGGCCTACAGTTTACGCTCCCGGTTCCTTTATTAACCCTAACCCGCCATCTGATCCTTTTTTACCTCCTGATCATATGCATTATAGTTTAACTCATACAAAAACACGCCCGGGAGTTCAAGTTAATTGGAGTCCTTTTTCTCTCTTTGTTAGCCACCGGACGGCTTTTACCCGACCCATGAAAAGACCCAGTTTGCGCCACGAACGCGTACGCACCTTACGGTCTGCGCCATTACGCGTGCGCCGGCAATCGCGTGCGCCATGTTTTGTTTTGTTTATACGCGAGCGCGTAGCAACAGTTTGTTGTCTACGTGGGGCGAAGATCCCTGTGCATAGCGATTGTATAGACAGATGGGCAGGAATCTATACCCAAAGGCGTTGAACGGACAGACGGACAGACTCGCCACAAATAGTATTTAGATAACTCTCAAGTTGTGCTGCTATCATCAGTAGCAAGCAACCTTTATATACATAAAATACATATAGGCCTACATGCTTTGGGAGGAGGGGGCGCTCAACTTGTTTTTTGGTAGGTGTCAGGGTAGGTGTAGTGCCGCCAGAGGATGTCAAAAAGGGGGCCTCGCCACTTAAAGGTAGATGTTCCGATTTTCAACTTGAAGTTTTCTATTCTACATGAAAGGTCATCCTTTAAAAAGTCGTGTTCCAAAGTTTGAGTTGCATAGCTCTAAATGGTTCTTATTTTAGACGCACAAGATGCTGTGAACTGTATACCCATTGAGTAGCACACAAACTATATCGGTGGTTACCACCATGATTCGCGGTAATTCGACGTTATTTCATCGATTTCTCCGTAATTATACCAATTTAGGCCGTCAAATTTCAGTATGATGATGAGAAAAATACGAGCTTTCATTTGATATGAAAATCTCCGTATGTTTGAAATAATTCTGTGTTACGAAAATGTGATCGGGTCATCTACCTTTAACTGAGAGAACTTATGACAAAAAATAGTCTTAAGAACTGGTTTGTTTTCTAATTTGATTAGTAAGAAGCCCATTGAAAATGTGGGTTTTAGAACGCAACACTTTTCAAAATATTAGGGTAGGCCTATTGGAACGAACATTTTGGCGATTTTTGAATTTAATAAAACTAGCGGCGTACCCTCGCTACGATCGGGTCCCCGCTAGATGGTTATGCCACATTACCTACCTCTGAAGCCACATACACCCCCCTACAACACCCCCACCCAAACCAGGTTGATTTATAACCATCCCATAACCATATTCCTTCTAAAGGCATTATAAACCCCCTATAACCCCCACCCCACCCTCAAATCAGGATCAGGTTGATTTATAACCTTGCCCCTCCTAACTTACCATTTACCGTGGCTAATGATTTATTAACCCCTACCTCTCAAACCCGCATCAAGTTAACCCTCGGTACTTTTCAAACTACATAAACCCCTACAACCGCCCCCACACCGCAACTACCCCAACCAAGTGGATTTATAATCATCGCCCTCCTAAAACCATTTCCCTCGGCTACTTCATCCTCTAGATAGTATGCCACATTACCTACCTCTGAAACCACATTAACCCCTACAACACCCCCAAACCAGGTTTTTAAAAAAATTTATTATAACCATATCCCTCCTAACGGCATTATAAACCCCCAACAACCACCACCCCAATCAGGTTGATTTTTAAAATCACATGAACCCCCTACAACCCCCCCCCCACTGCAACTACACCAACCAGAGATCATAACCATCCTAACCATTTCACGCGGCTACTATGAACTCTTAACCCTATCCTAAAACGCTACCCCCCCCCCCCCCCTCCTCCCCCCATGCACACACCCAAACCAGTTTGATTTATAATAATCACAAGTTCACAACCCTCCTTAAATCATTTCCCGTGGCTACTTCATTAACCCTCGGTCCCTTAGATTGTTTGGCAAGCCAACTTATTAAGGAAAGAAATCAGGTCGCTTCATTAAATTCCGCGAAACGCTACTTGTACCATTAACCCTAGGCCTATCTTAAACCATTTCCCGTGACACCAAACACACCCCACACCGTTTCCAGATTTATAGTAAGATGGGAATCTTAAGGGGGTCTAGGTTGGTCATATATTCAAATTCAGTGCTTCGGACAAAAATGAGATATTAGCACAGTAGAAAACTCCTAAGTATCTGCTTTAAAATGCTTTTTGTTTGAGGTAAATTGGATTTTCGGTTCTGACGTTATGGTCAATTGAGTTTCGGGTGTCTCAAACTATCGGTGGTGTATACATTTGCATGTAGAAAACGCTCACCCTGCAGCATTTTCAGTTTTAATTATATTTTGATCAAACAATTGTAACCCTTTTATCAAATTTATTTATTAAAATATTAAAATAATAAATTGCACATCATAAATCATAAAAATTTCAAAGTCAACGTAATTTCTTATGTATTTCTTTATTTTCCCACCCGGCTATTTTTGAGCCATTTATCTTTAAAAATCAATAAAAATGCTAATATAATTGCTATTTTCACCCAAAATGGGTCTAAATTCATGGTCTTCCATAATTGAACAACAATTTTTTTCCAAAATGTCAACTTTTTTTTTCTCGCCAATTTTAATATATATATCAAAACTATGAAACACGCACGCAATCTTGCAATATGGGAACAAACGTAACTCAAAAACGAAACCTCGTATCAGGGTGATATTTGAAATGGATAAGCTTGAATAGACTAATGAACCAATCAAGCCGGATTTTCAATTTATCTTTCCAAATTTGAATTATAACGTAAAATTACCCGATTGGTCGGTTCCTGTTTACCATGGCAACCGTATAAAAAATCTGACTTCATTGGTTCATGCGCATTGTACTTCCTTGTTAAGTTTGTTCCCGTGATTAGCCAATCAGAGGCCTTGTCTGGCTACCATAGCAACCAGATCAAAATAATGCGCATTTTTTGAAACGCTGTTACCTAAGCTTCAATTTGATATATGACTCTAAGGGGTAAGCCCACGGTAACATTGAGAAAATCTGTTTCCAAAATTGGTGCAAATCAAACTAGACCGCTCTTAAGAGCTGATGCAGACTCAAGGGGGGAGATAGCAGAAGACGGTGAAAAGAGGGGTCTGCAGAAGACGGTGAAAAGAGGGGTCTTCAGGGCACCACATACCTTAATACCCCCCCCAGGTTAGCTTTTAGACAAATCTGATTTATTTTTATTTTCATAAATCGGGATTTGGTATCTCCCAAGCCTGGTATTGACTTTATACCGATGAATGGACATGTCACTTTTGCGTATCTCCTACAGCATGGACAGCTTTTTATTTGGACTCCTTTTTTGTAAGTTCAGTCCGTGAATTTAATGGCATTTCAGCCTGCATTTCAGTAATATAACACTATTTCCTGTCAGATCAGGCGTAGGCCCTATGTGTTGATGGCATCAAAAATTATGTAATTTTGAACTGATGGAAAGATAGGTCAATATAAAACTTTATTTTTACATGTGTTGTTTGTTTGTTGTTGTTTGCTTTTCCAGTTATTTTAATATATAGTTGTTTTTTGTCTTTTCCTGTATGGAATTGATCCGTTTTGTACGGTCTTTTTACTGTTGAATAACGATTGAGTAAAAATTAAAGCCAAATTAGGGTAAGTTTACTGTGGAGCAAATAGGGAGAAAGCCTAAGGACAATCCAATTCTTTCATGAAGGCCTGAAAATAATAAATGAGAAAAGTCTAAAATCTCAGTGAAGGTATGTGGTAAATTGTATATTGGGAAATTCTTGTAATTGACCTGCGGTCTTACTAAAAATGGTACAGAAGCATTTTATCAGCTTATATTTTTTATCAGCTAATATTGGAAAATGATTGTAATTGAACATAATTATTGAATGTAAATCCCTCATATTGTGATTTTTTGAAAAGTATCCATATTCAACCTATGATAGCAAAAGTACACAATTTTGGAAGCTCTCAATACCCCAACATTTTATTTGTATACTATCACAAAATTGAAACTTAAAAAGGGATTTGGGATTAGTCACTTCCCAGTAAAGTAGTATATTTCAACAAAGTAACCGTGCTGTACCGTAGTTTCACCACCAGAGGTCAAAGTTAAGGCATATTATGTGATCAATCATTGATTTTTACTATGAAAGCAGATTTTCTTGCAGATTCGCATTTTTGATCATAAATCATATAGCCATTTTATGATGTTGGCGGCCATCTTGGACGCCATCTTGAAAATAACCCCTTTCCGGAAGTTAGATTTATTTTTGACTTTCCTTTGGCCATTTGTGATATCACTTGGAAGCAGAATCAGTTGAAATACATTTTGTAGCAATTTGTTTGGGGTAAAATCACAAAATGACCCGACTAATAATGATCTTGCAAGTTACTGATCGATACGATTCCTAATTACTTCGAAATCATGGTTTTAAGAGGTTGAAAAATAGACTGTACTAGCGGTGCGATCTTTTTTTTAAAAATTTACTCTAAATTCACGATTTTTAGGTAATAAGGAATCGTATCGCTCTGTAACTTGGAATATAAATACGAGGGGGTATCAAAAAGTTTTAGAAATCACCCAGACGTGAAGGAGCCAGAAACTTAATTTTGTTATGTGATCCTTCAGACATCTTTACTAAGTCCCTGTGCAAAGTTACACATTTCTCCTACTATTTATTACCTGTTCCACAGACCGCCATTGTAGCGATCCCCAGATTTACCGCCATTGATTGATTCTCAGATTGCCTCAGATTATATTATTCCCAAAACAGCAATAAATAGTTTTAAGTGTTGACATAAAGGGTCAAAGGTCATGTAGGGGTCATTAGAGGTCAATGTGTGTACACCCCATGTTAGTAATGTTACCCATAAGTTTATTGTCACCAAGCTTATTTGTAATGACCTTTGACCTCTTTCTGTCTAAACTCTAAACTATTTATTGCTGTTTTGGGAATAACACAATCTTAGGCAATCTGAGAATCAATCGATGGCGGTCAATCTGAGGATCTCTACAATGGCGGTCTGTGGACAGGTAATAAAAAGTAGGAGAAATGTGTAACTTTGCAAAGTAAAGATGTCTGAAGGATCACATAACAAAATTAAGTTTCTGGCTCCTTCACTTCTGGGTGATTTCTAAAACTTTATGATACCCCCTCGTATGATTTATGATCAGAAAAGTAAATCTGCAAAAAAAATCTGCTTCCAATGTTTTTCAATGATTGAGAGCGTCCCCTGGAAAAGATCACATAATATACCTTTAAGGACCAACTGTGAAGTAAAATAGTTAATCGTTTCTGATACAAGGATAGTACACATTTTAAAAGTCCTAGATAATGCTAAAATCAAATTGTTGGGTAGGAGGGATGGTGTATCATGATTCAAAACAGTATCTATTAGTGTTGTCACTGTTGTGGATTCACAACAGGTTACGTCTTTTTGAAAGTGACTCAATCAAGTCAACTCTTTCACTCAAGTGTCTGTTCTTACTGACCCAAGTCAAGTTACCAAAAGAGATGACTTGTCAGCTGTTCAAATGTTTCATTTTCTTTGCTCTCGATCATCAGTTACTGGTACTTTCCAAATCAGTTTTCGGTGAAAATGATGTTGATAGACCAAGTTATATATCCAACGAATATGATGATAGGTATGGCTGTCCAGTGATGTTTGTGAATGATTGTACAATGAAGAGAAGTAATCCCTGAGTTTCAGTTTCATGTGTTGTCTTGTTTTAAATCCTGGAAATATAAAATAAATACATAAGTGTCACATTAAACAGTTTTTAGGCAATAAATTATAGATTAACTAACTAACTTTGCTAAATAGCATAACCATTGTCAGTAGACAACATTATTTTCTTTGATAGACAGCATTACTATCTTCGGTAGACAGCAATACTAAATGTACCTTCGGTTGACAGCATTACTATCTTTGGAAGATAGCATTGATACCTTCAGTAGACAGCATTAGTATCTTCGGTAAACAACATTAACTATCTTCAGTAGACAGCATTATTTTCTGTGGTAGACACTAGACAGCACTATTATCTTTGGTAGACCGCAATACTATCTTCGGTAGATAGCATTACTATCTTTGGTAGATAGCATTGATACATTCAGTAGACAGCATTGTTATCTTTGGTAAACAGCATTGCTATGTTTGCTAAATAGCATAACTATCTTCGGTAGACAGCATTACTATCGTTACTGGCCAGCATTTCTATATTTGGTAGACAGGATTGATATCTTCAGTAGACATCTCTATTATCTTCAGTAGACAGCATTACTATCTTCATTATTTTTGCAAAATGGCATTACTACCTTTGCTAAATGGCATTAAAAATTACTATTTTCTGTAGATGGCATTATCATCTTTTGTACATAACATTGCTATCTTCAGTAGATAGCATCACTATCTTCAGTAGACAGCATTATTATATTCCGTAGACAGCATTACTATTTTTCGCTAGACCGCGTTACATGACAGGAGACACAAAGACAGGTGATACAACAGGTAAGAGACATAGAAATAGGAGAGACAGGAATTACGACAGAACAGTTTACATGAGAGCCGAAGAACAAATATACAGTCACGACCTGTTAATCCCCCTGACTGGGAGATCAACTAAATGAGGTCAAAGGTCACATAGGGGTCATGTTCCCCTGGTGTTCATGTTTCTTTTCTCCAAGTTTGACGTCAGTTTTACCTGTGGATGACCTTTGACCTCAGATGACCTCTAATTATTTGTTGACATGTGTCCCCCCCCCCGTGTTTATTGCTCGATTTAACCCCTTTTTGACCTTTGACGACCTCTGATGACCGTTGACCTTGGATGACCTCTAATTAATTTTAGACATGTTCACCCGTTGTTCATGTTTCTTATCCTAAGTTTCGATGTCAATCGGGCAACATTTTTACGATTTAACCTCTGGATGACCTTTGACCTCAGATGACATCGGATGACCTCTAATTATTTTTTGACATGTTCCCCTGGTGTTCATTGCACAATTTAACCCCTTGTTGACCTTTGACGACCTCTAATGACCATTGACCTCTAAATTAATTTTAGACATTGTTCACCCGGTGTTCATGTACTGTTCTCCCAAGTTTGGATGACCGTTGACCTCAGATTACCTATGCAAATTAGACCCCCAAAAAGCAGCCACTGGTTTTGACCATGGCCTACCTATTGCTGAAGGTTTTAAGTCAATCCAATCCGTCCATCAGTTCAAAAGATACAGCATTCGGGAAAAAGGCTAACTAAAAAGGCTAACCCAAAAGGCACACGGACATTGACATGACAAAATCCCCTTCTGGTTTTAAAACCAGGGGGATAAAATAGGAGACAGGCAGCAGACAAGATAGGCGATAAGACAGAGACGGGAGAGAAAGACAAGTGACATAAACAAGACGAAGAAGCATGTACAGGGGTGAGGAACCAGACAAAGAGACAAATATCAGTGGACATGAGAAACATGACAGTAGACAGGACTTGAGACAGAGGGCAAGATACATAGGACAGAAGAAAAAGAAAGGAAGAATATACTGGAAATGGTGACAAGAGGCAAAGTATAGAAAACAAAAAGCGATATGGACAAACGATAAGAGACAAGAAATGGACATGGGAGACAGAATATGACAGAGACAGGAGAGACAGATACGAGACACAGATAAGATGCAGATGAGAGAAGAAAATAAGGCAAATAAAAAGACAGGTCAGGAAACATGAGATGGACAAAAAGGCAAATATGGGAAATAGAGATAAGAGACTGATATGGAGGAGACAACAGACAGAACAATAGACAGACTATTGAGACATGGGTATTGGGTATGGGTTAGGGTCTCATGTCCTTTCTAATGTCTCAAGTCCTGTTACATCTCTTCTGTCTTTGGCTGCTCTCACCTCTCTCTCTTGCTCACATGTGTGTCTTTTATGTCTATACTGTCTATTTCTGAGTCTCTTGATTGCAAAACTAATACATACCTATAACTGTCATCACGATGGAGCTGTTGTTTAGAAGCTACTTTTGTCACCATTTCTGTGGGATTTCAGTATATATCAAAACACTACCTGTGAACAGTCAAAGTTTTTTTATCAAAAACAATATGAAAAAAATAGGTTGCAAATCTGTGACCTGCTGATGTTTAAGAGGTTGTCTATTTGTTTATGTTTCACTTTCATCAAAACAGTGTCGAAAGAAATCCCACCCTGTTCTTCGGGCAAATGGATCTCTCGGTTAGGTCGGGCTAGCTTAGGGCGGGGCCATACCGACCGGGAGAAGGGTTGCTAATTGTATTGAACAAGGGGGACTCTGGGCCAAAGGGGTTTCCATGTTTACATTTAAAACATCACATTTGAAATATCTCAGATACAATTTGGAGCCCTCGACTGGTAATCATCCCCTCCCCCTCCCGCTGTATGACATGAATTTCTTCCAACATTTTGTGGAGTGACATGGCTTGTTGAAATCGGTTGGATTTGGCAGTGTTAGGGTTTAGGCTCTTTTGCATTATGTAGTTTACATCAGTGGCATCAGCATCTTTCTTACTTTTTTTTTTGGTGGGGGGGGGGTGCCAATATGCCTAAAATTAAAATTAACTATATTTTATATAAACCTAGGCATGTCCAGTGGCGTACCCAGAGGGGGCCCGGGGGACACTGGGCCCCCCCTGAAATATCCCCGTCGGTACACACGAGCCTCCGTCGGTACATTTCTGATTTTGACCATGAGTTTTTTTCTGCAGATTTTTTTTTGTGGACATTGTCACTCCTACCCCCCCCCCCCCCCCACCACCCACTTATCAAGATTTCAGCTGCTGACAGAGAAAAAATTGACAACATTTGTCGGTACATCATGCCTTTCGTCGGTACAACTATGGCGTGGCCCCCCCCCCCCCCCAGTTTCCAAAAGCTGGGTACGCCACTGGGCATGTCTGACCAACTCGAGGGCAAACAAATAATGGGGAAGGTGAAACTTCTCTAGGCCTATATACCTCCCCCCGTTTTGGTACTGCCATTGGTAGTTTAGATGAGACCAAAAAGTTATCAATGGATATTTGCTGCAGTAATTCTAACACATAATATCAAATGCTCACTCTAATTTGCACAAAACATGCTATTGTGTGTAACTGCAGTACATCATGCTTTTTTTACCCTAAATTAACTTTAGAGAGGTATTGCCATAGCCTGATGTTCAATTCAAAAATAGTCCTCATCAAAATTGTCATATATCTGGGGTAAATAAAAATAAGAATCTTATTTTTAAAAAAACAGAATCTTGGATTGGATTTTAAAAAATCCTATCTAAGGTATAAAATGGTCCGGATTCCATAAAATTGTTCTTCGAAATGTTGGCCATTTCAGATTTTTTTAAACCAAAAATGTCCACTTAAAAGGTCTGTGTTAATTTATTTTAATAGTTTCGCTCATCATAGATTCTGCTAGAAGCATGCTTATTTGTTCTTCGAAATGTTGGCCATTTCAGATTTTTTTAAACCAAAAATGTCCACTTAAAAGGTCTTTGTTAATTTAATTTAATAGTTTCGCTCATCATAGATTCTGCTAGAAGCATGCTTATAGGCCATCATCAATTGTTAATATTTACTCATGTATTTCGGCTGCTAGAGGCTTTCAACAAAGACTTTGTATACAATAGTGCTCATTTGTCTGTAAACACAAGTGCTCATTTGTCCATGTAAACACATTCCCTGTGGTCTAGTGGATTAACCAATCGCCGCAAATGCGAGAGGGGCCGGGTTCGAGACAGTGTATTTTTAAGGTCTTTGTTAATCTAATTCTCGCCAGTTTGTCCGAGTCTATATATTTTTTATTCATTTCACTTACTTGATCCTCCCGTTTATTTAATTGAGTTTCGCTCGTCATAGATTCTGCTAGAATCATGCTTATACATGTAGGCCATCATCAATTGTTAATAAGATTTCCATTAGTGAAAAACAGGTGCTGATTTTTTTTTAAAAAAGCTCTTATTGACCACACTCAATACATTTGGCCCATATGTAACTGTTATTGGCACTGTCATCAACAATCTAAGTAAAAAAACTGTTATTATAAATATATCTTATGAAATTTTGGAGGTTTTGTCTATTCTCTCAGGCAAAGGTGTCAAATTTGACCACAAAGCAATTTTGGGACTGAAAAATAGTGGTTTTACAAGTATGATTTATGTAAAAGCATGTCTTTGCTACCTCTCATGTACCAAAGTTGTAATGTAATTTTAGTCAACATTGAATACGACTCATCATTTTTTACTCAAATAAAGATTAGGCCTAAAATAAATAAGGTTTGTTTGCCCAAACACGACCGACCCATAATATCTAAAAGCCGCATGTTTTTGTTTTTGTTTAGATTTTTTTAGATTTGTTTTTTTAAATAATGTTTTATGTAGAAAAGTATATGTATTAAATGATATTTTCATCTTAATTTGCCAAACTAATCAACAAAACTGCCCTTTAAAACATGCAAATCCAAGATCCTACCACTATTTATAGTGAAAAACAGAACATGTCACACCATCCAGCATGGTCTGAAGGTTTGTACTACAGGCTGCCAGCTGCACTATATTAAAACAATGTATTAGCCCATACCAGCCAGGCTATGTTTTTACTTGTGGAAACCAGGGGAGGTGGACAAAGTATGAACTTGTTAACCAAATAATCGCTGCGAAACCCCTGGGATTTGACCCCCGGACGCTTCGATCACCGCGCCACGTCCCTAACCACTCGGCCAGGGGCGTAACAGAGGTTGGTTGTCAGGGGGGCACAGCCAAAAAAAATCCTGGTTAGAATAATTCCGTCCCGGAATTTTTCGTAAAAGGTTGCCCCAATTTTTTCCCCAGTCAGTCACCTCGTGAATTTCACGTAAGTGGGGGGTTAAGGTCAAAACATTTCGCACGGTCACAAAATTTCGCACGGTCACAAAACTTCGCAGTACAATTTGTTGACTGTTGTGCTTTTTGTACTGCTGCGAAATTTTCTTTCTTTCTTCCCCTTTCTTCTTTTCTTTCTTTCCCCTTTTTTCTCCTTTTCCTTTTTCCTCCCTTTTTCCTTTCTCTCTCTCTTTTCTTTCCCATTCCTCCTTCTTTTCCTCTTTTCCCTTCCCCCATTTTTCTTGGTGGGAATGTTTGAATTTCCTGCTGAGCACCTTCAGGGGGGGGGGCACCCCCCCCCCCCCCCCCCCCCCCCCGGTTGTTACGCCACTGCACTCGGCTAACCTGCCAACGCTCCCCGGGCAGCAATTTCGTACACACATATCAGCTTGGTTGATGACGTCATCAAATCGAATGCTGTAGTGTAGCATGCGCGTGGACATTTGTTTTTTGCCGTAGTGAATTGGTCATTGTATGGAAAAAAAAGTAACAATACAAAAAGTGTGTACTCAATTTTGACCACAGATGACCTTTGACCTTGGTAGGTGACCTTTGACCTCATTTACATATGAAGGTTTCCATGTTGCATCTATGCCAGAGGTTTTGTTGCAATTGGTCATTGTATGGAAAAGAAATGGACAATACAAAAAGTGTGTACTAAATTTTACATCTTGACCTCAGATGACCTTTGACCTTGATATGTGACCTTTGACCTCATTAACATATGAAGGTTTCCATGTTGCATCTATGACCGAGGTTTGGTTGCAATTGGTCATTATATGGAAAAGAAATGGACAAAACATTTTAAGTGTGTACTCAATTTTGACCTCAGATGACCTTTGACCTTGGTATGTGACCTTTGACCTCATTTACATATGAAGGTTTCCATGTTGCATCTATGCCAGAGGTTTGGTTGCAATTGGTCATTGTATGGAAAAGAAATGGACAATACAAAAAGTGTGTACTAAATTTTACATTTTGACCTCAGATGACCTTTGACCTTGGTATGTGACCTTTGACCTCATTAACATATGAAGGTCTCCATGTTGCATCTATGACCGAAGTTTGGTTGCAATTGGTCATTGTATGGAAAAGAAATGGACAATACAAAAAATGTGTACTGAATTTTACATCTTGACCTCAGATGACCTTTGACCTTGGTACGTGACCTATGACCTCATTAACATATGAAGGTTTCCATGTTGCATCTATGACCGAAGTTTGATTGCAATTGGTTATTGTATGGAGAAGAAATGGACAAAACAAAAAGTGTATACCAAATTGTTGATGGACACACCCCCACACACCCTGGCTGACAGACAACACACGAAGGATGCTGCCATAAGGTCTCTTCCTACGGACGACCTAAAAAGGGGGAAAAAAGGTTAAATGGCATAGTCTAACTCTAATCAAGGTCGTTGCGTTTGGGGAACGTATGCAAAAAAATGCCATCTGTGTACTTTTTGACCATCATTATTCCATGATTCCTCTTGTCAAATGAACCGACAGTGCCAATCTCAACCGACACGACAGTCAATATAGTGGTGGGGGGAGTAGGGGGAGGGGGGATGGTTGCCACTGCATTATAATATAAGTAACATAATCGATAAAGGGGGTGTGACTTAACACGTCAATAAAAAAGTTGCCCAATAGTGCCATTTTGGCACCCGGTGGTCTGAATCTAGACTTACTCATCCATTATTTTCAGCAGTACATTTGTCCCGGCCCCCAACTCAACACAAAAGTTGGTAACCATGACTGTTCTTCATTTTTTCAAAGTACCCCTTTGCAAGGCAAAAACGAGGACAAAATTGGAGTGAAAAATACCCCCTTTTTTGCATTTCAATGACTATAATTTCAAACACCCCTTTTCAAAGACACTTTATACGGCCCATTGCCATTTCGTCCAATGCCAGTTTGTCCATTAGCCATTTCGTCCATAGCCATTTCATCCAATGCCAGTTGGTCCATTCCCACTTCGTCCAATATCCACTTGGTCCAATAGCCACTTGGTCCAATAGCCAATTAGTCCAATAGCCACTTGGTCCAATAGCCACTTGGTCCATACCCATTTCGTCCATACCCATTTTGTCCAATGACCATTTCGTCCATAGCCATTTTGTCCAATAACCAATTCGTCCAATAACCATTTCGTACAATAACCAAAAAAACTTGTTGCTCTTAACAGAAACAGGGAGGCGTTTATGGTCATTTGTTATAAACGGGTGTACCCTAAATGGTATATGTGCGGCTCGGTCCCCGCAAGAGCAAGTTCGCATTCGCTAGAGCGTACGAGGCCAAAGGTCATCTAGGGGTCAACTTTTTGAAGTTGGTTGGATCGTGCTTAAACTCGGTGATCACAATGCTCGATGCGAGGCGAGCGTGGCGAAAATAAAACGGGTTAGCGTTTGTCGGGTTTTCCGGGGTCAAAGGTCGTCTAAGGGTCGAATTTTCAAGGTTTGTTCGATCGGGCTTAAACTCGAGGACAGGAAGCCCAAATGCGAGTCGAGCGTGGAAAAAATAAAACGCCTTTGCTTTTCTTGGGTCGTCCGGGTCAAAGGTCGTCTAGGGGTCAAAATTTTAAAGTTTGTCCGATCGGGCTTAAACTCGGTGATGAGAAACGCGATGATCTGTTTGTTCGGTCCCCGCAAGAGCAAGTTCGCATTCGCTAGAGCATACGAGGTCAAAGGTCATCTAGGGGTCAACTTTTTGAAGTTTGTCGGATCGTGCTTAAACTCGGTGATCACAATGCTCGATGCGAGTCGAGCGTGGCAAAAATAAAACGTGTTAGCGTTTGTCGGGTCTTCCGGGGTCAAAGGTCGTCTATCGATCGGGCTTAAACTCGGTGACGGGAAGCCCGAATACGAGTAGAGCGTGGAAAAAATAAAATGGCTTTGCTTTTCTTGGGTCGTCCGGGTCAAAGGTCGTCTAAGGGTCGAATTTTCAAAGTTTGTCCGATCGGGCTTTATGCATGCATTCTACAAAATACCAAACCCGAGAACCGACAAACCCGGGTGAAACCACCAAACCCGAGAACCGACAAACCTGGGTGACCGCCTAGTACTTATATAATAGTACAATTAGTTTCTTGTCCCTACTTTCGATTGTCCCTGTTTTTATTAGTTTGCTATTTTAGGCCTCGCCAACTTGATCTTTAGTTTCCCGTAACATTTTTTTTTCAAAACAGGGGAGGCAACCATTTCATTATTCATTATTCATTATTTACGACTTTCATTATTATACAAAATGTGGATGTCAGACGTATTGTTATACACCGCTGCACACCATCATAGAATGAAATAGGTCAATTTAGATATGGGCGGGTTCAAGAAAAATGGCACCAAAGTGGGACATTTTGTCGAAAATTTCAAACACGATATCTGTTCATTTTTTTGCTGTTTTTGTGATGTTAGGATGTCAAAGTTTATAAAATAACTTGAGGGGCATTCCAAAAAATCCAATTAACTTCTTTTTTTGCATCTACAACACAGAAAATGCATTTTTTGAGAAAAAACTACTTAATGTATGTGCTTTGGTTATCTTTAAGTAATTGTCTTTATAAACACTACTTTTAAGGTTCAAATGTAAGTAAGAAGATTGTTCATTTAAAAAAACCACCTTAACAATGTATTTACAACACAAAAAGTGAAATAAATTCATTTTTTGTATAAAACAACACTATTTGTTCATTTTGAGGGCAAAAAGTTTTTTTCCCTTCAAAAACAAGTAACAATAAGATTTAACAATAGCTTTATATCAAAGACCTTGCTAATACAAAACTACACAGAAAGTTTCAAGTTCCTACTACAATCTATGGCAACATAGTATCACTTAGTGTGTCAGTAAAACGCATAATGTTACACTCCTGACAGAGCAATTCTAGTTAAGGGGGGACTTAAGGAAGTTTTTGATTTGATTTTTTGAATTTTGTGAGTGCTGTAATTATTGAACTATTAATCAAATGTATATGGGTATGTCCATGAAGTTGGGCAATTTAAGAAATTGTGCTGATTTGTGTAGGATAAATGCATTTTCTGACAGTTTGCCTGAAGTTTATTTTCACAAGTAATATAATTTAGAAAGACCTCATACTAACATGTATTTTAAAAGTCAAATGAAAGTTATAGCTCCCCTGTAAATTTTTGTATGCTTCATTAATAGTTGGTGTCCGGCCCTTTTTAGTCAAAAAAGTGTGACATGAAAATAGAAAAAATGCAAAACATAATTTTGTAAATATAAATGTCATAAAATCATAAAATTACTACATAATCTATGAATATATGTTCCAATTCACCTTCAAGTAGATTATGACAGAACAGAAATCAGCCAATTTGATATGACGTCTTCGGGAAATTGCCATACCTATGCTACAGAAAGGAGTCCACCCCAAAAAAGCATGTAGCATCGGTATTTTAAGTTCATCAACAACACAGATGACATTTGAACCCACTGATTTTGGGTCCTAAATTACCGTATCACATTCATAAGAAAGTTTGAACAACAACTGTACCCATAGATGATGTTATTTTAAAATTATTTGAGGAAACGTCACTGATTTTTGACGAGGTGTCCGGTGTAGCATAGGTACATTTACAATGATTGCCCCTCTCAAGTAAAAAGATCCTTTCACATACTGAAATGAATGGCTCCCTGCAATTAAGTGTTTTACTAGAGGTTCTCATTGGGACCAGTTTTGGGGTAATTGGTTTTATTAAAGACAGCAAAAAAACTGAAAACAAGCGAGGTGTCCACCTGTAGTGCCGGTATTACCATGTAGCTTAGGGACAAGGTAATTAGTTTATAATGATGGCACCCATAATTCTTTTTCAAATATTTCAATTCTACTTGAAAATATATGGGAAATAACATAACATGACAGTTTTTAGTGAGATAACTCACAATATTTGACACCATTTTTACCAAAACAATGTACCTGATGCTACATGGACACTGTGTCCATGTAGTGCCGGTAATCAAGTACATGTAGATATTGGGTATCAAATTAAAAAAATTCTATACATCACTCTTATTTTTAGTAGTAATTGTAGTGGCTATTGATATAAAGAGGAAGTGAAATGTGTCTTACTTCATTTTATGTTAGTTATCTGTAAAACAATAGAATTTATACCTATGCTACAGGACATGGTGTCCATGTAGCATCAGGTAAATTTCTTGTATGTTTAGCCGTATGGACAGAAGCTTTTACTTTTTATTTAATTGTAATGTTACTAAATCAGTTAAACAGTTATCAGTGATGATAAAATTATACAAAATATGTGTGTCAGAAGCAATCCTTATTGATTACAGACATAAATACTACATCAAAAAGGCTTGAACCAAATTACCCCACAACCCTCAATTTGCAAAGCATCAGAGTAGAGTAGTATCAATTGTGTGCTTTTATGAATCTGACCATGAAAGTGCAATATAAATCTATATAAGAATGGTGAGTAACCTGAACTATTTAAAAATAATGCAAGGGAGAAGTGTCAGAATGGTGTCCATGTAGCATAGGTATTTTTACCATAATAACCTGAAACTAACCTGCAATCAATTATTATTTTCATACTTGAGAGGAAAAAGTTCACTATTTTTCAAAAGTATGGATATTGTCGGACCTAAAAATAATATCAGATTAACAATTGAACAATTTTGAAATTTTGACCTCATGTCACACTTTTTGGCCCAACTTTATGGACATACCCATATAAAAGTATACATTTTTGGAAAAGGAAATGGATCAGAGAATCCACTTTTTTGACCCAAATCAGTTTATAATGATGTTAAGACACTAATGAAGGGACAATTTTTTTTTTTAAAAACCTAATCTAATATTTTTGAAAATTTTGACCAAAAAGTGCCAAAATAAACCGTGAAAAAGATTTTTAACACTTTTTTGTCAACATTTCAAAAAATATTGGATTAGATTTAAAAAAAAAAAAATTGTCCCTCCAGTAGTGTCTTAACATCATCATCAAGTGATTTGGGCAATTTTAACTCAAAATTATGTTTGTTAGCATTGTTCAAAAAAATTGGGTCCAAAAAGGTATACTTTTATACACATTTGAGTCATGGTTCAATAATTACAGCACTAACAAAATTCAACAAAAAACTTCCTTAAGGGAAGTGTCAACCCTAAATATATGACATCTATCAAGCACTGTAACTTTTAAACTAATAATGTAATGTACATAAAAGTGTACAATTTTTCAAATGAAATGAGTCGGAGAATCTATATTTGGTATTAAATTTCCCCCAAAAAAGTGATTTATACATTTTTGCCCAAAAATCACTTTTTTGGCGCCAACATTTTTCAGACAACCTAACAAAATCAGTTCTTGATTAAAAATTTCAATATTTCACCAAAATCATCTAAAGTCAATTATCTAGGAAGCACTTTTTTTTTTTTGCTTACAAATTTTTAGTTTTGAAAATATTGACCAACAAGTGCCAACAATGAGATTTTTATCTCAAAAATCACATTTTTGGCACTGTTTGGATGCATATCTCGAGTTTAAAATCCAAAATCGAAAAAATAAAAAATTGCCTCCTAGCGCTGAAAGTCCTCTACACAATGGTAGTAAAATCTTACCTGATAGTTTGATATCTTTTTAGTTATGCTGTCTGAAAAATCGTAAAATTCCTTCAAATTTGAACTTCTAGAAAACAGCGATTTAGTAAAAATATTGACATTTTCCACCATTTAAAGCTAAATGTTCACGGAATACAGGGGCGTGTGACCTAAAAAGCGAGTATACTATTATGAACAATCATAATAAACTATCAGATTCAATTTATATTGTCACAATGTGAAGAAATTGGAAGAAAACTGAAATTTAAATGATGGCAAGATTGGCCTTTGTTTACATTTTTAGACATTGTTTTGCGCTCTTTTGTTTTTCGCGTCTACGTCGCGGATATTAAGCGGCGCGTCTAGTATTACGCGCGGGAAGTTTCAGCGCGCGACGCAATGATCGAACAGCTGTCGCAGCATTTGAAAAGCGCGGAACTCCGCTTAAATTCCCGCCAAATAACCATGCGACTTTTCCTGGCTCAAACTTACCAAAACAACAATTTTAAATCACCCAAAAGAACGGGAAATAATCGCTTCCGATTAGTAACTTATGATGGTAATGATAGAATACATTAAAAGTATAAAATAATAGAGAAATATGAAATTCAATTTTTGAAACAAGTGCCGGGTTGACACTGCCCTTAAGTCCCCCCTTAAGGTATCACATATTTTGAGAATCATGAAAAAAAATATTGATTCCCAATATTTTTGAACTGATATTGAAGATTGCCCAATACATATTCCAATGGTTATCCATCAACCACCATAAAAGTGGACAGTTTTTCATTTTTACCAAGAAGTTTTGAATTTACTCTGAAAGATTTCCACTTTACACTGCCAAAAGTACATAGATTTAATAAACAAAGGAATTGAAAATCAGTTTTCTACAATTTAGTTTAAATATCTTGTTCATACAAAACCATGCTGAAAGAATTGAGTTTCTATTACTATATGATCCACTGTGCGACAGTGCAGCATTAAAGAAGCACATACATTTGTACAATTTGGTGTTACACTCCTGACTTGGCAATATTGTTGATAATAAACAACACTATGAAGATTATGAATAGTGGTTCCCATTGTTTACAGTACCTTGAGAGGCATTAAGGTGTACATTGGAAGTATCTCAAACTATTCATGATCCAAATAGGATCACATTAAACTCCAAAATCACTTTCCCATTCTCATTTCAAAAACATTTGGACTTGAACCCATATTCATGAGTAATCATATTTGTCCAATTTAATTAAAAAAACAATAATAGTAAATGATTTCCCATTTACTAACACACTAACAATTCCAGAGAACAATAACAAATCAAAACTGACATTATAAGTATGAGTATATCTGCAGTAAAAACATTGACACATCTAACGTGAAATAGTGTTATACTCCTGACAAACACTTATTTGCTCTCTGTAAAAGACACATGTGACACAACATTTTTGTTGTTGTTACATTTAGTTTATTTCATCAAGGTTCAACAACAAAACAATATTATTGCAGTTCATCTGCTTCATAGTTAAGAAAAATTAAGATGAATGTCAATGTTACACTCCTGACATTCCTGGGTTATCACAATAAAATGCGTAACCGTAGATACTGAAATGCAATTATTACAAGCCAATTGGCCATTTAGTGAAAGGCAATAGAATACAAATTGAAAATATGCAAAAATGAATAGCAAGCTTTTTGTTCATCTTGCTTACTTTGACCAATTTGTTCAAAGATTTGGATTTGACCTGATTTTTCAGAAAACCAAACTATAATGATGTATTCATAATTTTGATAGACATAGCATCTAATGTTCTAAGTGATTTGTTCTGAATAAAAGTTAACACTTCAAATATTAAAAACATCCATGTTATGGGTCAGTAGGAACATAGAATTTTTTGTTCTGGCCTAATGAAATTACATGTCCAATTTTAATGTCCCACATAAACGTTACACTCCTGACACTTTTTGGGGTAATAAATGGCAACAACAAAAAATCTGAAGTAGCTTCAGTTAACATTTTTTGGCACAAATAAGAGACAATAGTAGCACACATTTTAGAACAATTACCTATTCTGTAAATCACTTTGTATTAGTAATAGCAGGTAAAATGTGAATGGTGCCATTTTTTTTAAACCTGCCCCTATATGTAAGGCCAAGTAAAATAATAAACGTGTTACTCGTCCCCGCCCTCAACAATTTTTTGAGATTGTCAATACTTTTGTTATTTTTGTTATTTCCTCTTTAACTTTGTTTCACCAACGGTTGTGATAAAAGAGATGATAGGAAGTGCTTGGGTATCATTTATAAACACAGTCCACACAAGATTTCCAGGCTAGGAGTAGAGCAATGAGGAAAAAACAAAAAATAATGAGGGCCTCCCCGTTTTTTATGATTGACGACTTATGATGACAAACATTCAACAATGGGAACTTAAGCACAGAATTTAATAACAAATTTGTGACAAATAACAAATAATAAGGGCCTCCCTCACCAACTTTTTAAAAAGTCCGGACGAGTAACATGTTTATTATTTTACTTGGCCTAAGTTACAGAAAGGCTATTCTGGTCAAAATGAATAATCATTTCACAATTTCATCACACAAAATGCATGAATTTGGACGTTTTCATTGCAAAAACGGTATTTTTTTCCAAAATTTCAATAATGAATTCAAACGCTAGCATGAAAATGAAGCGCAGGCGGGTTACGGGAAACTAAAAATCAAGTTGGCGAGGCCTTAGGCATATAAGCCTATTAGTAAAATATCACAAAACAGGGGAGTTCTTGCGCGTTTTGCGCATATTTTTTTCTTCATTTTGGCGCAATATAAATAAGCTGAAAATCCAAAATAACCCCTTTTTTTCAAACTTTTGGGGTTCATGGTTCTAAAAAACCCTAAATTAAAGGGACATTAAGTGGTGTTGAAAAGTTTAAATGTTTAAAAATTTACTTCAGAATTCAAGATGAACATTAAAAATCGCCATTATTGTTGTTTCTACTAACAAAAAACACAGCAAAACTAGATTAAAACAATATCATCGCTATTTATTGAAAAACGCCCTCTATGCATATATGGTTCGCGTTATGTATCACGCGTACTGCACGGGGATACTGTCGGACGTAAAATGCTGGTCCCGCGGGATAAGCATTTTTTGAATCGACGTTTTCTTGTACAAAGAGAGCTGATTTTTCTTAATCCTTATAGGTGTAAGTTCATACATGTAATACAATTATAAAAATAAACTAATCTCAGTTTTTATCATAATTGAGGGCGCTGCCTCCAACACATCTCTTAGTGTCCCTTTAAATTAGCGCTACCCCTGTCACAAAATGTTCTTTATCTCTTCAACAAGTATCATAATTTGCTTAATTCAAACAGGAAATCAAACATAAATCTTACCCCAACATATTTTTACTTCAGTGAAACTATTATTTTGGGTTTGAAATATGAAAAATAGTGAATTTATTACGCATTTTGTCTTGGTGGCCATATTTGCCCACTTAATCGGTGGGACAATTTGGCCACCTGCTACGACTGTCTATCATCAACTACATAGCGAGGATTCAGCTACGACTTAAAAGCTGACAGATAGATCTATCAGTTGCTGAGTTTATTTACCGTAATGCCAACTTACATCGTTTTCTGCCACATTCCAATCGGAAAGTACTGCCAAATAGCAAGTCTCTTTTTCGTGTTGTCGCCGGCCTGCTGCGTCCAAAACTAGGGTCTGCGCAAAACCCGGGTTTTGCGCAAGCCCCTAGTTTTTCGCATACAAAAACGGGGCCTTGCACAAAACCCGGGTTTTGTGCACGTATTTCTGCGCAAACCCCGGGTTTTGCGCCGAAATACGTCGTGCAATTCATGCATGGCACTGGTTGGTTGTTTGTAGGCTACAGCTGTTGTAAGGGCGCGAATAGCGGGGAATATCAGTGATCTTGTTGTGACTGCTGTTTCTATGCATGCAAACTAATAGGCATTGGTTTTCTTATTTAAAATTAATGTGGTTTTATCATTGTTTATCTTGTTTAATGAATTAATGAATGGTTCAATGGACCGTGAGACACATTTTGCAATTGTTCCTGATGTGTGTTGAGTGAGTGTAAATATTAGGCCCTATATGCTGATTCACTTGTAGGCTACTTAAAATTAAAGTTAGTGTGGGGGTGGCACTCAGATTAAAATGTGGATGTTTTTTTTTTTATGACAACACGTGTATGGAAACTTGACTTTCTACGGAGTTAAACCCCGAATTTTCGATGTTTAGTCAATTGTCAATATTGGAGTGGGAGGAATGGGTATATCACTGGGGTTAGATATCCTCAGAGTCCAAAATATTCGCAACATTCAAATGGGTGTTGCCTTGGAAGGCCACTTACCTGCATGTTGGATGATTTACCCCCCCCCCCCCGGTCTTTACTTGTAATTACCGCATTTGGGGCGGGAGTGGCATGCCTGTGATCGGAAGGGGGAGGAATCCCACTAGTAGTGCACATGCATTACCCATATTTTATTTTGTATATCGAATCTTAAGATGGTCACGGGGTGCTCCTATATATTAAGGGTGTGTGAGTCCTTTTAGCGGATTTCCTCTTTTTCAATTATATTCGAGCTGAATTTCAGCCTATACTATTCAGCAATGTGCCATTTCACCTAATTGCATTCGGTTTGTCCTCATTTTTGTCTGTTTTCATCTTTTATTTGTTGCTAATCAAAATTGACCTACAGGCCAGTTCAAGACTCAAGACGTCCTTTTTTGAAGAAAAAAATCAGTTCCTGAGACCCTTATTTTCCTGTCCTGTAATTCGTAAAGCTATTGTTGAAGAGAAGAGGGGTTCTCTGTGTTATTCGTACAATGTTGAAGAGGGGGTCTAAGTGCGGGAGTCGAGTCCCTGTAATTCGTACAACTATTATAATAAGACATGAGAGGCAGGGGGAAAAGGGAGTCCGGCCCTAATACATGTAGGGCGGAATCCCGGTAGGGGGATATCCCTCCCCCTCCCCTTTTTTTTAACTTGGGGTGGTGGTCAATGTGATCACCCCGTCTGATTTTTCATATAGTGTACATGTATGTGATGACAACAGGCAAAATGAAATAAAGTGATTGCTTTTCAATAAAATATGGTCAAAAGTACACTACCAAATCGCACCAACGGTTCGAAACAGCTTTTCCCAGCAATCTCTGTAAATGTCATGGACGTATGGGATAACTCAAGTTAGAGCCGATTGTTTGACCCCTCCTACTTTGCATGTATCGTCTATGGGGAGCGCATTGTGTATATCCTCCAGCACGCGGTATCATAAACTCAAAACCTGCCCCATGGGGGGGGGGGGGATTTTCCGAACAATTTCCTGTAAACTTCAATTAATTCGAATACCTAAAGCAGACGACATAAATAACCATTACGGGGCTTACATGTACCCGTAAGCTGTAGGATTTCTATGGCAGACGATACAAACAGCGCCACCAACAATGGGACACCAGCTTCAGATCGGCAAGTTGAGTGGCACTGCCTTGTGGTGTTGTTGCGCAAACCCCGGGTTTTGCCCAGTTAGTCATCTACTCAAAACCCGGGTTTCTCACCACCCGGGTTTTGGATGCTATACCGGATGGGAACTTGATGTTGTTGTTCAGGTCTGCTCTCAAATGTATATTGGACCCCATCATTACACAATAGGGAATATACTAAATGTGGACATCGTTTTGTTTTAAAACCTTCATTTATTTTGACTAACATTCCGAGTATGGAGTACTATCTGGCCTACCGATGTATTAAATTATTCGTAAAGTATGTGAGAAAATTCTATTTTCCATGAAAGAATAAATTAAAATCGTGATATTTTAATATTCAACAGGTGCAAATGAGGTGCCCCTCAATTATCCATTTAAGCGATCACAAGATTGTAAACGAGGTTATCCCACCTATTAGTGAGTTGGATTGACCCAATAATAATCTATTCAGGGTCATACCAGGGGTATGCCAGTGAGCTTGCCGATCGGGTCCACTATTAAATTAAAATTTGGTCAGCATAGAACTGGTGGCGCTATACTGATCAGGCGTGATTCAGACGTGATTGTAGCAGACGACACGACGCTGGCCACGCGTCTCTCAGACGACCCAATAATTTCAACGGGAGTGCACTATTTTGAATTATTTTTAACAGTCATCGCCCGGTTAACGATGACAATTCTTCTAATTATGATGAATTTGTCAAAATGATAAGATTAACATTCGCGATTACGTGTTATTCACCTTAATTCATTACGTATTCAACATTTAGGTTTCGCGTGGCCACCGTCGTCTGTGTAAATCCACAACGCCCTCAAACCTATGCTGACCAAATATTACGTTAAACCTGGTTAAACACTGTTAAACGCGTTCAACGCCGGCCACCGACACATTCCGATGATTACCATAATTATATAATTTATGCAAACGGACCCGTTTTCGCTACGTGTGTTAGTATACGACTTTCCTATCCCAAAGTTAATAGTATCCCTGGTCATACTCAGGGTAACACACTCAGGGTGTACCGAAACTCAGAAAACTCAGTTGGTGTAAAAACTTGAGTATTACGGTATAAAAAGCCAGTAGACCATATTTATAATTTAAGACAGACTGAATGAATGAAATAACTAATTAATGTTAATCAATCAATTAATGTCAATCAATCAATTAATGTCAATCAATCAATCAATTAATGTATTTATCTATCTATCCATCCATCCATCCATCCATCCTGGAATTCCATCCATCCATCTATCTATTTATATATATTTATTTAATTATTTATTTATTTATTTATTTCATATAGAGCTATTTTCTCGAATTTTTAAGCTTTGCATTCCCCTTCATTTTTTTTGAGTGACTAGTTGCGCTATTGCTGGGTGGTTTGTATTTATAGGGTGGATAAACCATTTTAGAGCCCATCATCAGATGAATGGATGAACCACTTTGAAACGTAACACTTGAGACTTGAGTACAGTCTATAAACTCATCACAGAACGAAATGATAGGGGGCGCTGTGTGGACGCTATAGGAGCAAAAGACGCGATAGGAGTAGCACATACGTGTGTGCAAGGAGTTGTCATAGTTAACATAATAACTCCTTGGTGTGTGTTAGGTTTATAGGCCGTAAGACCATTATTTTCACCCAAAGACTCCATATTAAAATTTGTAACCACTGTAAACAAAATAACTCTTAAAGGTTGTGTGTAACAGTGTATATAACCATAACGGTTGTGTGTAACATGTGTATAACCATAAGTCCATAACGGTTGTGTGTAACATGTGTATAACCATAACGGGGGTGTAACATAACCATAACGGTTGTGTGTAACATGTGTATAACCATAACGGGGGGTGTAACATAACCATAACGGTTGT
Source organism: Ophiura sarsii (assembly GCA_035610835.1). Classification (NCBI taxonomy): domain Eukaryota; kingdom Metazoa; phylum Echinodermata; class Ophiuroidea; order Amphilepidida; family Ophiuridae; genus Ophiura; species Ophiura sarsii. The sequence continues at coordinate 15,941 of JAYJML010000093.1, read as the reverse complement.
GTGTAACATGTGTATAACCATAACGGTTGTGTGTAACATGTGTATAACCATAAAACGGTTGTGTGTAACATGTGTATAACCATACTAACGGTTGTGTGTAACATGTGTATAACCATAAAACGGTTGTGTGTAACATGTGTATAACCATAACGGTTGTGTATAATATGTGAAGGGCGCACAGAGCACTAAATCACTCCTCGTTTTGTGTAATGGTAGTAAGTTCCGGCAAAAACAAAACACGATTTTGTGATTAATAGTGGTCCTTTGAAAATCAGTTTGGCGTGAGGGTAGCATTTTATAATTAAAATTAAAGATAACCTCTTCAGGATATTGCAAAATGTTGATTTTCTAAATTACCGAAAATGTATCACGTGGATGAACACACGTGCTCGGAGCCGGACGGCAGAGCCAAAGATCGTAGCCTAAATCAAGTACTATAAATATCACCCAGCCAAGGGCCTAAATAATATAAAAACCACATATCAACCGTACATTTATTTAATGCACACCATATTATGCAAATTGTGAGATAGGCTTTTACGACGGGTATTCATAACAATAAGTTAAAAGTTTAACGGGTTCGCCGTCGGACGAGTTTTAATCTTATATTAAAACTCGTCCGACTCGACCATATTATGCATTGTAAATTTTACAACAACAAGGCTCTCTCAGTTTTCAACTAAGCGCCGTCAACGTTGTACTGATAATAGTTGATGATGAGTGTTATAAGCTATAAATGGTCAGAAGGCGAGCGTCCGGGTCCCGGCTGAAAATAGGGGTGGCGCTGTTTAAATGATCATAACGTGAAATCTTATTGGAAGCCGTAACACTTCTTGACGATTTTATGAAATTTTAATATTTATTTATTAGAATGAAGCATTCGAGACTTTCCAAAAAATGGTTACTAAGGCCCCAAAATCGAGACTCTTTTAGCCCTATTTTACGTGTAATCAAAATGGGATACTTATTTAGTGCTGTGCCCCCACCCCATTAACCATAACGGTTGTGTGTAACATGTGTATAACCATGGTATAACAAATTCACCTAATCATAGAGAACCCTATTTTAGGCAAATTCAGCAACTTTTTCACATTAATAATAATAATAACACGCACTTTTAAGCGCCTTACTTAGAAACGACAAAACTCAAGGCGCTTTACAATGAATAAAACAATATAAAATATACAGAGCAATATTATAGTGTACAAAAGGATAAACTACATCAAAATAATTAGGCCTAACGCAAACCAAAAACCATCAGATAAAAAGTACCGGAGTACCTAAGTTACAAATTACATTATAAAACAAACCTGACAAATGTATGAAACATAATTAAGCATCAACGGTAAAATTGGCATGTTGTAAATACAAAATTGGCATGTTGTATATACAAAATTGGCATGTTGTATATACAAAACCAACATTAAAGATCCCCTTGAAATGTTTGATAATTTGTCACCAAAAAACTCACTTTTGTGGGCAATTTAGTATTCCCCCCAGCCCTCACTAATTCTGTCACGATAGGTTCCAGGGTTGCACAAAGTTGTTTCTTCCCCAGGAGCAAGGTTTTGAGCTTAACATTTCCCCACCTATACTTACAGGTTTGATAAAAATCAGATTACAATATTGGATTATTGGATTAGACTTTTTGTTAGGGGAGCTAAAATGGTGAAATTTTGTCTAATTTAGTAGGAAAATCTGCGCGAAGCGCGAAAAAAAATGCCTATTATATGCTAAAATTGTCGATTTTTTCTCATTTTATTAAACTAAATATAATATTTTTGAGGGGGTGGGGGCACAAAAATATCTTTTGGGGAAATGCCCTCCCCTTGCCCCCTGTAGCGTCGCCACTGGGGAAAAGCAATAAAACAATAAACACGTTAGTATACCTGCAACCACAGCTCATAACCCAAAGTTTGCATTTCTTTCTCTTCATCTTTTGTCACCCTTTTCCCCAATACTTTTCCTTTTTCCACTTGGCATTATTTCCCCAATTCTGCTCATTATTTTCCGGGAGCGGTGCTCCCTGCTCCCGCACTTTGTGCAACCCTGATAGGTTCGAAACATTAGTCTTTACAAAGTGCACCCACCCCTACAGGGTTAACCTTAGCTTAACCCTGATATAAGTTAACCGTATAGTTCCGCTTGTGAACGGATTATTTGTGTAGTCTGATGGGGATATGAGCATTATGATACAAAATAATGGTTATAAATTGAAGATTTTTCCGCCGAAGGCGGTCTATATTCGAATTTGCGTTGTCAGGAAGGCGCATTTGGGCGATATATTGATATTGTGCGTGCTACATTGACAACAATAGGTTTAAACTGCAAAAAACATACCTATTGTTTTGATTGAATATAAATATGTACAATGTATACGATACCTGAACAGGTGAAGCTGTCTAGGGCAGGGCAATGTAGGCCTGAAAAACATGATTGACGCGAAAGTGGGTGTTTTGTATGACACAGATCGGGTTCACACATTCACTCGGGCTACAGCCAGTAGGGAGGTCACGCTGCATGTCATATTTTGTTATACGCAAGAAAACAATGGAGTCTTAGTGACTGCAATATTTGCTAGAAATAGCTTCGGAAAATGGTCTATTTGGGCATCTCAAAAACTAAGAAACGTGTTAAAAATCATGTAGAATTTTAGAGAAGGGTCAATAACATCTGCAGAATGGTAAAATGTATAATTTTAAACACGTTTGGTGACCAAATTTATGTCGTACAATGTCGGAAAATTCACGTTTTGAAAATCTGTGGTCTTCAAAATTACAGGAATCCTAACTCATTCTAAACCTCACCAAATCATGAAATGAACCCTCGTCTACAAAAAAGTCCATGTACGTATTGCTCTATCTGCTTGGAGATAGCGAAGACCACGGAAACCTCATAGCTTTATACCACGGAATGAAATCTGCCATAGACATTACACGGCGAAAATCGTACAGATTTGCACTGCAGACCTCTGTGTAGGGAGTGTTGACAATAGCATGACAATAGCAAGGTCGTTTGACTATTGTGTTTGTGCATGTTTGTGACCACTGACCCCGTTCAACAATCTTCATAGCTTTCATATAGGGCTTGGGTGACCTAACTATTGACTGGGCTAGTCATGAGATTACATTTACTTCATTACCATAAAAATGCATGAAGCAGGTAGTGGTTCCATTGACGGAACAGGGGTAGATTTCTGGGAAATTCCATTCATAAATGAGGGGTTGAGAGCAAATAAAGTTGTGCCAATTCAGTCGATATTAAACTATCTATCTATCGATTATCGATTATCGATTGTCGATTGTCGATAATTTCCAGTGGAATTTTTACAGTGTCTATACAGGGTGATAAAATAATGTCTTGTTGTACAGGGTGGTAGAATAAAGACCTTTTCAAGTAGAAAAGAGAAAGAAATGTGTTTTAAAGACTTCTAATTTATTATTGGAATGAATGTAGTATAGTTATTTCCAGTGGATTTTTTACAGTGTCTAGTTATACAGGGTGATAAAACATTGTATTGTTATACAGGGTGGTAGAATAAAGACCTTTTCAAGTAGAAAAGAGAAAGAAATGTGTTTTATGGAGAAAATAACTGTCCAATGAAAATGTTTACAAATGGGTTCTTTACTTTAAATATTGTAGACAATGTCTGAAGAAGCATTTTTTTGATTTTTGTTGTTGTTTTTCTTCAACAAAATTCTAAGTTTGGTTTATATAACCCTAACCCTACCATATACCACAAAATACCACGACTGGGCACGTTGGTACCACCCGGCGTGGAAGTTTTTCAATGAAAAAATGGACCCAGCAGCCCATATTATAGTTGGCGCAGTTGCCTTGACACCCGTGGTGTAGTGGGAAATCGTTCGCCTCTGGTGCTGGAGGTTCAATTTTCCACGTTGAAGAAAAAATTCTGAAAAATCCAAATTTCAAAATTGAATTTGCATAAAATCTGAATTGTTAATGCAATTCATGGGGGTAGGTGAACTTTATGTTACAGAACTAACGTTACTTTACATTACGTTAAGTTACTTTAAGTTACGTTACTTTACGTTAGTTTACGTTACGTTACTTTACCTTAGGTTACTTTTCGTTACTTTACGTTACTTTACGTTACTTTACGTTACTTTACGTTACTTTGCGTTACGTTACTTTAGGTTACGTTACTTTAGGTTACTTTACGTTAGGTTACTTTACGTTAGGTTACTTTACGTTAGGTTACTTTACGTTACATTAGGTTACTTTACGTTACATTAGGTTACTTTACGTTACATTAGGTTACTTTACATTACGTTACATTACTTTACTTACACACATTTATTTGGGCTGGGGGGGGGGGGGGGGGGGGTAAAAAGAAAGCTTCACACATGCCAAGACAAATTTATTTTTACTCTTTAACACCTTTATCATTTCCTTTGAATAATTTGTGAAAACCATACACCCAACCCCATTGAAACAGAAATCTTTGTTTGTTTAAGCTGAGGCGCTGTCTTTTTTAAAGACATTTCTTGTTTACCTTTAGATCGTGGTGCTGGGTGTAAGTCCTTAACTTGACACCTAGAGTTAATATTTATATAAAACAAAAAGCATCCGTGTTCGGCCGCGTTTGGGTGCTTCTGTATGGCAAGAGGAAAGTGGAGCGTTTGAAGTGGACGATGGAACCTGTGCATGGCAGATTACATTTTTAACTACATTGATGTAAGTATACTACATGTAGTAATACTACACATTATAGACTGAACTAATTTTTATATAAACTTAGTGTATGACAACATGCAACACATTCACTGAGACCTGCTATTGGGAACGATGAGAAGGTAGGTTCGAAAAAGACAGTCTTCGCAGTGTACATATTGCACACTTCAGAAATTGTAAGCTTGCACTAAACACGATCACATAGCTTATGAATCATGTTTCATTGCCAAATTGCTCGAAAATGTTGGGGGGGGGGGGGGGGGGGGGGGGGGTGAGGTCAAAAAAATTCGCACAGTCCAAAAAAAATCGCACAGTCAAAATAAATCGCACAGTAAATGTACTACATGAACAATTTCTCGTCCCCATTTCTCTTCTCTTTCCCCTCTCCTTCCCCTTTCCCTTCTCTTTCTCCCTCTCCTCCCCCTTTCTCTTCTCTTTCTCCCTCTCCTTCCCCTTCTTTCTCTCTTTTCTCCCCTTATTCTCGTATCATTTTAAAGCTTGCGAATCTGACTACAGTGACTATAATAACTCCTTCTTGCTAAGTTGTTGTTGTTTTTTTTTTTTTTTTTTTTCCTTCTTGCTAAGTTGCTTTGTGTATGCCATCTCAGACCCACGCTTGATATTCCACATTCCGCTACTACTATTAAACAATCAGCATGAGTCACTTCTTGTGAAGAACAATTCTTCTTTAAACAAGCTTTATTTTACACATACCAGTATTTAAAACTCCAGGCCTTGTAAGTTTTAAGACCAATTACATTTATTAGTATTATAGTAGTGAACTTGAAATAACCATAGTAGGCTTTAATAATGATGAAAGAAACATAATTAGATTAAATTTCCTCAATCCCATATTTTGTTATAGAGTGTCATAACAAAATGTGTACGGTATGTTACGATAGATGTGCGTCCAGAGGATGCAAACGGATTAAAACTGAATGTCAAAACTGCCGGCCTGTATTGATGCCGCAGACCATGAGTAAGTTCTCTATTTTAGAGTTTTTCACTGCTATCAGCGAAGTAAAAAAAGTAAAGTTTTATTAGCGTCTGTGTACGTCAATGTTGAACCACTTTACTCACTCAACCTCACTACGAACACGGCCAAGATAAGGGTCACGTAAGGTTAAAACCCCCGGTTAACCCTCGCTAGTATAGAACCCTGGTTACTGGAGTCCCTGGTATTACACTGCAAAAAGGTTGCTTAAATATTTACTCAACATTTTACACAACGTTGTTGAAGTATGCAACCGCTTAACAGTTGCGTAAAATTTACCCAACACCATGTTTTCACCAACAGTTGAACAATTCCAGTTACTCAGCAGTTGCACAATTTTAATTACACAACAGTTGGGTATTATTAATTAACCATTTGTTGGGCATTTTGTGACTGTTGCTTAATTTGTGAATTGTTTTCATTATATATTGAGCATTTTTGTATAGCAACTGTTGCTTAATTTATCAAATATAGCCATATGTTGGGTATTTTATTTGTGTCAAGTTTTTTATTATATATTGAGCATTTTTGTATAGCAACACGCGGTAGGCAAAATAATGTGAATTCTTGGCGATGCAGCAGAGCTACATACATCACTTCCTCCCGGTAGTGAACCGGTAACTTGTAATGGGAATACTAGGCGATGCAGCAGAGCTACATACACTATTCTCGTTCAGTAGTGAATCTGTAATTTATTTTAAAATGTTATTAAACTATAGGCTTATACATGATATATGACATCTCTTATCAATGGTGTTATTACTGTGAACGTTTGCCAAACGTAGTCTTGCTATCTGGGTATGAAGGTATAAATAGTCCATATTATATAATACATACACATATTTATGTGATTCTTTTGGTGCAAAATAGATCACATGACATGAACTATTCAGTATATGTCCATGTCGTGTATTTTTTGGCTATAAAAATCGACTATTCAATATTCATCGCTAATGACGTCGCTATAACACCGTTGAAATGATATTCATAAACAAATATATATGTCAAACAAGGATGGCAATTTTAAACTATTTGTCAGTGTATTCGGTTTTGGATGCCAAGACAGAATAAATCTAATTGTGGTCCTCCTGCGCTGCAAAAAGGGGTTGCTTAAATATTTACTCAACATTTTACACAACGTTGTTCAAGTATGCAACCGCTCAACTGTTAAGTAAAAACCGTTGGATAACATGTTTTCACCAACAGTTGAACAATTCTAGTTACTCAAAAGTTAGGCAATTATATTCACTCAACAGTTGTTCAAGTATGCAACAGCTCACGAAATTGGCTTTTTTGGACAACAGTTGCCTAAAATTCACATGTGCGTAACTTGCATCAACTGTTGCGTGATTGTCCTCAATGCTCATGCAACAGTTGCCAAAGTGGAATATTTTTACGCAACATATTTTAGCAACAGAAACAGTTTCCACCAACATTTTAAGGACATTGTTTTCGACGAATTGCTCAACGCTGGGGATTTTTTACTTTTATACAACGCCTAACTTTCTACATATATTGAATGAATTTTAATCAACACGTCAACCAACGGATGATAAAAGTACCTTTAGCAACGTATTTTAAGCAACCTTTTTGCAGTGAACGGAGATTTTCTGCATTTTGACATTTTGCCAATTCCGAAAGTTGTTGTAAGGGGCACAGCACTAAATAAACCGCCTATTGGATTACATGTAAAATAGTGCTAAACGAGTCGCGATTTTGGGTCCTTAGTAACTCTTTTTGGACTGTCTCGAATGCTTTATTCTAACAAACAAATATTAACATTTCATAAAATCGTCTCAAAATCGTCAAGAAGTGTTACGGCTTCCATTAGACTTTACGATATGATCATTTAAACAGCGCCACCCCTATTTTCAGCCCGGACGCTCGCATTCTGACCGTCTCCGAGCACGTGTGTTTATCCCTGGTCTCAGAATCCATGCCCTATGTCCCCCCCCCCCCTCATAAAATGAGGACAGGTGAATTGATATGAATTTTTCCAATTGCCAATTTAGTTGCACTTTTTTACCTTATTTGGCTAGTATATTCTTTGTTATATTTAATGCGTTTACTATAACATGATATGGAGATCTTCTTTAAGGTATTGAGGAGTAAAATCAAGAACAATAATCGATATTTTAACAGTTTCGTCTTTATTTATTAATACATAAAAGTAGTTCATATAATTTATCCTTAGCTGTTAATAAACAAATGTTTTGAACATAATTTATTACATGATAGTTGTTATATTCAATCAAACTTCTTTTAAATCATGTAAATCATCGTTCACTGTCGTTGTCTTCCTCGTTGTCTTCCTCTTCATACTGGTGGAACATTTCATTACATTTGTCCTGGTGTTTATACTTTTCTTTATCCACATTTTATTCAAGCTCTCCCACAATCTGTTGATGAATTTACTCCCTGCTTATCCTCTACTAGACTAGTACACTTTGTAGGGGTGTTTGTATGTATGTTTCTTTGTTATTATTTTGTTTGTATATAAGGAGCAAAATGTGAACAATAGCCCAACGGACGGACATTAATAAGGTTAATAAACTGAGTGATTAGAAATCTGAAATCTAACTAACTGGTAGCTCTCTACAAAGAGCTCTGATGGGCCAATAAAGGGTGTCATGAAAAAGTATGTATTCCCAGTTAAAAGTTGTAAAGAAGGAGTCTGTGCACGCAGTAATTAAAAGCCTGGATTCATACCTCTGCGATGTTGCCAACAACATCGACTGGAAGACTGTCCCATAAGTGAATGGCTGCAGGCATGAAGGAAGCTTCTGTCTAAGTAGCGAGTTCTGGCATTCGGCAGTGAAAGAGCATGAACTAGCATTAATACACTCGAACAGGTAGCACGACGTTGAAAGTAACGCTGCTAAATCTTGTGGGTAGTTTGGTGTGCATTTTGTACAAGACCGTAGCTACTATTACCTGTCTGACGCCTGTGAAGCAGGCTGGTGATGCTGAGCTGTGACAGAGTAGTAGCTTCGTGAGCTCCAATGATCTTGAGTGCCTTCCTTTGGATGTTGTCAAGCTGGCTTAGGAAGGTGAAGCGTTAGACCAGCCTGGTGAAGCATACTCCATTATGCTGCGGACTTGTGATTTGTAAAAGCGGTTCACTGCAAGAGTGGTAGCCGAGATGTGTCTTGAACGAGTCAGATTGCTGTCAATACTAACACCACACAGGATCTCTAGTATTTCTACAGATGGTAGTTAGCCGTCTCTAAAGTATATAGATTTAAAGTTTGGATGGGGTACTCTTTCCTGGAGATTACCATGGTCTTGCAATTGCATTTGGTAGGTTCAAACGTCACTTTCCATTTTCAGTCCGTGCTTTCATATTGCTAAGATCTCTGTTAAGGCTAGCAGTTACTGCGTTGGAATTGATTGATGACTCAATGGGCGCAAAGAGCGTTGAGTCGTCAGTGTAAAGATAGAGCTCATTATCACAAACATCTACAAGGTCATCAGTAGTGGACCAAGGATATATCCTTGTGGAACAGAAGTATTTATGGGAGCAGTGTTGGATGCCTGACACCTGACATGACATTGATGGATCTATCATCGGATAAGTTGTTGTGTATTCATGAAAGCAGTCTTAAACAGGGTGTCCCAAAAAGAACTGTGCACATGTTTACCCAACTTATTGACCATGAAGTTCTACAATTTAGTGTAGCTTGATTATACACGCTTGTCTTTCAGATGCCGTTTATTTCATATGATTTGGTTTAGTCAATCCTGAGATAATGACCAATTAACTAAACCTACCTAAAATCCACGTTGTGCCACTTAACAGTTTGAAATGAATAGAAAAGTTTACTCAAAAGATACAAATCTTCCACCGGTTTGAGTGGTCTTAGCAAATATTATGCAATCATAACATTTTTGTATTGGGATTGAATATGTTAAAATAATATAATGAGTGTCTTTGAAGCCAAACAGAACTGAATATTAAAGAAAATCAGACCGAATGCCTCCATCCTCCCCAAAGTTTCACTACGGATTGATGCCCATTGGAAGAACCAGTTAGTATTGGTTGGACACTTCAAATGCATTCTTAAAGGTGGTACAACATCGATTTTAGGTAGGTTTATTTAATGGTCATATCTCAGGAGTGACTCAACCAACCAAGCTTCTGAAAGCCAAGCGTTCAGTCGTTCAATAAGTATAATCAAGTTGCACTCAATTGTAGAAATTTATGGTAAATAAGTTGGGTAAACATGTGCACAGTTCTTTTTGGGACACCCTGTACATTTATTTACAACATCTTCGAAACATATGAAAACAGCAGCAACAAAAATTAACCAAATCAATGTTTCTGATCGAAAATGAAATATATTTGCTTCCATTCTGCTTCCTTTACAGCTTCAAGTTAATCATGTTAATGTCAACAATTCCGGATGAATTGAACTGCCCATTGCTTTTCAAAAGGCAAATATCAGTCTGCTAAAAAAAATATGCTCAAGGCTCCGTCCTCTTTCTATGGTTAAGCATATGAACACTTTCTACACGGCCGGTGAGGATCCGGTAAAGACCCTGTATATAACGTTATAGACCCGGTGGCCACAACAAAAAATTAATGCGCCCGTTGACATTTTTAGTGATTGTTTGGACTCTGTTGTTTTTCTATTAGACGGTAAGGTGGCCGCCTACCATTACCGCCCTGCGAACGGGCGCGAAACGGGTGTGTCGTCTTTATACCGTCCTCAAACCGGGCTCTCACCGTTTGCCGCCGCTTTTGCTCACCCGGCAGGACCCGGCAGGAGTTTTGAGCATGTTCAAAATTCCTGCCGGGTCCTGCCGGGCGCGGATGGCCGTCAATGTCCACGGCAACGTGTTCAACGGACGGGAAACGGCCCACCGTGTTCAAGTATGCAACCGCTCAACTGTTAAGTAAAAACCGTTGGATAACATGTTTTCACCAACAGTTGAACAATTCTAGTTACTCAAAAGTTAGGCAATTATATTCACTCAACAGTTGTTCAAGTATGCAACAGCTCACGAAATTGGCTTTTTTGGACAACAGTTGCCTAAAATTCACATGTGCGTAACTTGCATCAACTGTTGCGTGATTGTCCTCAATGCTCATGCAACAGTTGCCAAAGTGGAATATTTTTACGCAACATATTTTAGCAACAGAAACAGTTTCCACCAACATTTTAAGGACATTGTTTTCGACGAATTGCTCAACGCTGGGGATTTTTTACTTTTATACAACGCCTAACTTTCTACATATATTGAATGAATTTTAATCAACACGTCAACCAACGGATGATAAAAGTACTTTTAGCAACGTATTTTAAGCAACCTTTTTGCAGTGAACGGAGATTTTCTGCATTTTGACATTTTGCCAATTCCGAAAGTTGTTGTAAGGGGCACAGCACTAAATAAACCGCCTATTGGATTACATGTAAAATAGTGCTAAACGAGTCGCGATTTTGGGTCCTTAGTAACTCTTTTTGGACTGTCTCGAATGCTTTATTCTAACAAACAAATATTAACATTTCATAAAATCGTCTCAAAATCGTCAAGAAGTGTTACGGCTTCCATTAGACTTTACGATATGATCATTTAAACAGCGCCACCCCTATTTTCAGCCCGGACGCTCGCATTCTGACCGTCTCCGAGCACGTGTGTTTATCCCTGGTCTCAGAATCCATGCCCTATGCCCCCCCCCCTCATAAAATGAGGACAGGTGAATTGATATGAATTTTTCCAATTGCCAATTTAGTTGCACTTTTTTACCTTATTTGGCTAGTATATTCTTTGTTATATTTAATGCGTTTACTATAACATGATATGGAGATCTTCTTTAAGGTATTGAGGAGTTTAATCAAGAACAATAATCGATATTTTAACAGTTTCGTCTTTATTTATTAATACATAAAAGTAGTTCATATAATTTATCCTTAGCTGTTAATAAACAAATGTTTTGAACATAATTTATTACATGATAGTTGTTATATTCAATCAAACTTCTTTTAAATCATGTAAATCATCGTTCACTGTCGTTGTCTTCCTCGTTGTCTTCCTCTTCATACTGGTGGAACATTTCATTACATTTGTCCTGGTGTTTATACTTTTCTTTATCCACATTTTATTCAAGCTCTCCCACAATCTGTTGATGAATTTACTCCCTGCTTATCCTCTACTAGACTAGTACACTTTGTAGGGGTGTTTGTATGTATGTTTCTTTGTTATTATTTTGTTTGTATATAAGGAGCAAAATGTGAACAATAGCCCAACGGACGGACATTAATAAGGTTAATAAACTGAGTGATTAGAAATCTGAAATCTAACTAACTGGTAGCTCTCTACAAAGAGCTCTGATGGGCCAATAAAGGGTGTCATGAAAAAGTATGTATTCCCAGTTAAAAGTTGTAAAGAAGGAGTCTGTGCACGCAGTAATTAAAAGCCTGGATTCATACCTCTGCGATGTTGCCAACAACATCGACTGGAAGACTGTCCCATAAGTGAATGGCTGCATGAAGGAAGCTTCTGTCTAAGTAGCGAGTTCTGGCATTCGGCAGTGAAAGAGCATGAACTAGCATTAATACACTCGAACAGGTAGCACGACGTTGAAAGTAACGCTGCTAAATCTTGTGGGTAGTTTGGTGTGCATTTTGTACAAGACCGTAGCTACTATTACCTGTCTGACGCCTGTGAAGCAGGCTGGTGATGCTGAGCTGTGACAGAGTAGTAGCTTCGTGAGCTCCAATGATCTTGAGTGCCTTCCTTTGGATGTTGTCAAGCTGGCTTAGGAAGGTGAAGCGTTAGACCAGCCTGGTGAAGCATACTCCATTATGCTGCGGACTTGTGATTTGTAAAAGCGGTTCACTGCAAGAGTGGTAGCCGAGATGTGTCTTGAACGAGTCAGATTGCTGTCAATACTAACACCACACAGGATCTCTAGTATTTCTACAGATGGTAGTTAGCCGTCTCTAAAGTATATAGATTTAAAGTTTGGATGGGGTACTCTTTCCTGGAGATTACCATGGTCTTGCAATTGCATTTGGTAGGTTCAAACGTCACTTTCCATTTTCAGTCCGTGCTTTCATATTGCTAAGATCTCTGTTAAGGCTAGCAGTTACTGCGTTGGAATTGATTGATGACTCAATGGGCGCAAAGAGCGTTGAGTCGTCAGTGTAAAGATAGAGCTCATTATCACAAACATCTACAAGGTCATCAGTAGTGGACCAAGGATATATCCTTGTGGAACAGAAGTATTTATGGGAGCAGTGTTGGATGCCTGACACCTGACATGACATTGATGGATCTATCATCGGATAAGTTGTTGTGTATTCATGAAAGCAGTCTTAAACAGGGTGTCCCAAAAAGAACTGTGCACATGTTTACCCAACTTATTGACCATGAAGTTCTACAATTTAGTGTAGCTTGATTATACACGCTTGTCTTTCAGATGCCGTTTATTTCATATGATTTGGTTTAGTCAATCCTGAGATAATGACCAATTAACTAAACCTACCTAAAATCCACGTTGTGCCACTTAACAGTTTGAAATGAATAGAAAAGTTTACTCAAAAGATACAAATCTTCCACCGGTTTGAGTGGTCTTAGCAAATATTATGCAATCATAACATTTTTGTATTGGGATTGAATATGTTAAAATAATATAATGAGTGTCTTTGAAGCCAAACAGAACTGAATATTAAAGAAAATCAGACCGAATGCCTCCATCCTCCCCAAAGTTTCACTACGGATTGATGCCCATTGGAAGAACCAGTTAGTATTGGTTGGACACTTCAAATGCATTCTTAAAGGTGGTACAACATCGATTTTAGGTAGGTTTATTTAATGGTCATATCTCAGGAGTGACTCAACCAACCAAGCTTCTGAAAGCCAAGCGTTCAGTCGTTCAATAAGTATAATCAAGTTGCACTCAATTGTAGAAATTTATGGTAAATAAGTTGGGTAAACATGTGCACAGTTCTTTTTGGGACACCCTGTACATTTATTTACAACATCTTCGAAACATATGAAAACAGCAGCAACAAAAATTAACCAAATCAATGTTTCTGATCGAAAATGAAATATATTTGCTTCCATTCTGCTTCCTTTACAGCTTCAAGTTAATCATGTTAATGTCAACAATTCCGGATGAATTGAACTGCCCATTGCTTTTCAAAAGGCAAATATCAGTCTGCTAAAAAAAATATGCTCAAGGCTCCGTCCTCTTTCTATGGTTAAGCATATGAACACTTTCTACACGGCCGGTGAGGATCCGGTAAAGACCCTGTATATAACGTTATAGACCCGGTGGCCACAACAAAAAATTAATGCGCCCGTTGACATTTTTAGTGATTGTTTGGACTCTGTTGTTTTTCTATTAGACGGTAAGGTGGCCGCCTACCATTACCGCCCTGCGAACGGGCGCGAAACGGGTGTGTCGTCTTTATACCGTCCTCAAACCGGGCTCTCACCGTTTGCCGCCGCTTTTGCTCACCCGGCAGGACCCGGCAGGAGTTTTGAGCATGTTCAAAATTCCTGCCGGGTCCTGCCGGGCGCGGATGGCCGTCAATGTCCACGGCAACGTGTTCAACGGACGGGAAACGGCCCACCGTGTGACATCACCGTGTGCCGCCGTCTGCACCAATTTGTCACACGGTAATGGGCCGGCCAGCTCACACGGATACATGTGAGGGCAAATGTATTTTACAGAGATTCCCGGAATGTGAGCGAAGCGGCGAGCTTGAGCGCTCAGCTTATACAGGGTAGTTTGATGACGTTATCAAGGCGGTTCGGTCGGTACCCAAGCGTTTCGGCCGGTGAGGACCTGGTGAGGAGGTGGTATGAGCCCGGTTCCAGGCCGATGAGGACCCGGTATAGAACAGTATGAACCCGGTGACAAAAAAAAAAAAAATGCGGCCGTTGACATTTTTTGCTGATTGTTCACCGTGTTGGACTCTGTTGTTTTTCTATAAGACGGTAAGGGGCCGCCCAGCTCACACGGATACATGTGAGGGCCCCATTAGATGAAAGGTACAGAATGCTATCAATTTACAAAACCAAGACATGTTTCCCTTTCAGAGCTATACGCTACTAGGTTGGTATACGTCGTATATTATCAACTTTGTGAAACAATGAGAAATTGAGAAATTAAGATTGCTATTACCAGTTGGAATAATTGAGATAATAACATGCACGTGTCAACAACTTCTATGGTGCAGGGCCTCGGTAGGCAGGGGGCGGAGGGGGCACCAAACTTATTTCTGGGTAGGTGCGCGCCATCCAGGGTCTCAAAAATGGGCGATTAGGAGCGGAGCGGATTTTTGACAAAAAATATGTTTAGTAAGAACTGCAGTCTTTCGAAAATGTTGGGCTTTGGAACGCAAATGTTCACAAGCTTTGAATTTTCCATAAAATGATATTAGTAGTCTTAAGAGCTGATGCAGGCTCAAAAGGGGTCTTAAGAGCGAAGAGAAGAGGGTTAAAAGGAGGAGGGGCTTGCCCCCCCCCCCGGTGTAGGCAAATAGCGACTGAGCTTATGAAGCGACTGCGTGGATTTTTCAACTTAACATTTTTCTAGAAGTTCATGATGTTTGTGATCTATGAATTACAAAATTAGCCTCTGACATTTCGAAATTATTTGGGCAACCCTGAATGTTCCGAGAAACAATTAAGCCTTTGGTATTAGGTGGTAGTTTTAAAATCAGGATTTGATTCCAATTTCAATAATCTGGGGCAGTAAGTGCCTTTTCTGACTTCTGTGATTAGATATAGGACACGTAATTTTAAAATAAGGCTTAGGGGAATATGGGGCAACTGGACCGTGGGGCAAGTGGTCCGAAATGAAGGATTTTGTAATTGTATGGGCATACTGCTTTCTTTTGAACAATACGACTTTTGTTGATACTTGACATATATCTTTACCTTCTACAATCCAAAACATTTGGAACTTTATGGTATTTACACATGTGATTTTTCTCCATATCTTTGAAGCTAACTCCTTGAGTGACTGATTGAAAATTCACAGATAGTATGGGCGATATATGAAGATGGGTTTAGATCATGTTTAATGTACTTTATATGATTGACAGATATGCAACAGTAAATATATATACATGCAGTACAGTCGTCTTAAGATACTAGGTGCATATTGCATTTGATGGATGCTATATTGAAGTGTGCTTAGGGACTTTCCGAAATAGGATTAAAACCATAGGTTGTGATTGAAATGACCGTAAAATGGCGCATATTGCTAATTTGGGACATTGGTGGTTTGGATTTC